>JAUZSZ010000115.1:32929135-32939253 GCA_034780575.1 Labeobarbus marequensis | reverse complement strand
TCGTATTAATTGTTTTCTGTAGAGCTGCTTTATAGCTGAATCGAACATTTTTAATTAGTTTTTATTTTTACATTTTCTGTTTTCATTTTAAAGTTTTCATAATTTTGTTGTATTTGTTATTTTTAGTAGGTTTTTTTATGACAGTTTTTATTCATTTTCATTTCAGTTATTTTTGTACATCAAATTTTTTTTTGTGATTTCATTTTAATTTTAAAATAAATTACAATTTAGAATTATAAATAATATTTTTAATATGTATACATAGTTTTTATTATTTTTTATTTCACTTTACGTTTTAGTTATTTTAGTACATCAAGTTACACCAAATTGAAATAAGAAATGTTGTCTTGGTAAATAGCTGAAATAAAGTTAGTGTTTTTTAAAATTATTATTTCTATTTCAGTTAATGTTTATTTTTGAGATATTATTATATTTTCTATTGAGATTTTGAATGGGTTTTTACCTTTTTTCATTTTCCAGGTTTTAGTAATTTTGTTGTGCTTTTATCATTTTTAGTAGGGTTTTCTTTATTTTTATTAGAGTTTTATTATTTTAGTACATTTTTAGTTATTTTAGTACATTAAGTTAAACTAAATTAAAATGAGAAATCTTGAAATAAAAAACGTTTTTATATTTTATCAAGTAACTATTTTTGTGTGGTTTTAGCAGTTTCCTTTGAGATACTAGCATGATTTTATTAATATTTTGAATTAGTTTTTATTTATTTTTCCATTTTCATTATATTTTTAGTTAAAGTGTTAGTAATTTTGTTGTTTTTATCATTTTTAGTGGGTGTTTTTTTAATTCATTTTTATTTCAGTTTATGTTAGTACATTTTTAGTTATTTTAGTACATCAAGTTACACTAATTTAAAAAGAGAAAATTTTAGAGAACGTTACAAGAAAAAGAGAACATTACATTTTTTGTATATTTCATTTTATTTCAGAAAATATTTTTTGTGGTTTTAGCAGGTTTTTTTGAGAAACTATTACAATTTTTATTAATATTGAATTACTTTTTATTTTAATTCTAAGGTTTTAGTTTTGCTGTGTGTTTTTAGCATTCATAATTTTAGATAAATATAACAACCCTGACTAGACCATTGACTTTCCCAGTAATCAAACACCTAACAATGCATCACAAGCCTCTCAGAGTCTCTATATTCATCTCAATATAAAGTCCGCCTCGGGTGGCAATCAAGCGAGAAGGAAATGGACCGGCATGAGGTCATTCAACATTTAGTCACGTTCTGCGGTGATCTATGTAATGCTGGAGCCCAGTTTCCCCACTTACTGTACTCTGACTTCTTACCCCCTTCAATTATTATGATGGAGGGTTTTTAACCTTTGACCCATGATGTCATCGCCATCGGTCAGGTGGCCGCAGCCTTCATTACGCAGGAGGTTTATGAGAAACATCAAGAGGTTTGGTTAAACACACGGACGCAGCTGTCGAAGCGCAAACTCTGCGAGTCGCATTTCTCACCCAGCAGGTATGACGTTTAATCGCAGGAAATGTTTACAGCCTGTTAGCTGTAATCAGAGAGCCAGACGCATCAGACTATAATGTGTATTGAGAAAAACATAAATTTTACTTGACTTGTTGGGTTGGCATTTGTGTTGTTCCTCTCTCAGATGGCAGATGTGTTGTTTGTTCTCCTCCAGGCATCGTCTGAATCTCCAAAACATCATCTAGGACAATAAAAAGATACCAGATGAGCACGTTTGGACACACACATCACACCGATGTGTGTATGTTGAAAGTGTGTGCTGGATCAGATGGATCGCAGATGATGGAAATGTAAGATTATTTAGCAAATGCACAATAATACAGCATGCAGCGGTAATTCCTGCCAATTAAACTTAGCTTAGCTAAAATAATGCAAAATAAAACATATTACCCACCAAACATAAATGCAAAAAAGAAATGGATTTTTATATTTCCAATTTTCCACCACAATAATACTGCTATTTGACAGGCTATACGGTTGCAAGGCAATGCAATAAAATTATTTGAATTATTTGAATTTGTAAATTTAAAATAAAATAAAAAATAATTGAAAAATAAAATAAATATTCCAAATGCAAAATAAATTTGATTTTAATATTGCTTCTACAGTCACGCCAAGCCATTGCAACACAGTTGCTAAAGTGTTCTGTGGGTTTGCAGCATAGGGTGTTCTTGCTGCTGTACATGTCACATCTGCAAATGTAAGAATTACACTACATTTACAGGTGATGCCAAGTTCTTTGAAGACTGAACTTATAAAAACTGCATGTTATCACAAAGACAAGAACCCCAAACAAATCACTAACCCTAAGCATGATTTCCTTAAAATTTATGATTTACAAATTAGAGCAAAAAAAAAAAGTGGGAAAATTTCATAGACAAAGAATATTTCAGTGAAAAACCTTTCATTTTTGGCTTTGCACGCGAAATATTATAATAATCTGAACCTTTTTCAACTATAAAGAACCTTTTGTGGACTGGATGTTAAAAATTCTTCATGGAAGAATAAAGAACCAATAAAGAACCTTTATTTTTAAGAGTATATAAAAGTCACTTTGAAAAGGCAAAGGCTTGTGGACGAGATCCTACATGTTGTGCGAATGTGTTTTTCTGCTCACAGTAATGGCCAAATATTTGTGACGGTCAAGCCTGGAGACAGGCGGCGAGAAGACAGCTGGAGAACACACGTCTCAGCATTTGCGATCTTGCTGAAATCAGTGTGCCAGTTGCTCGAGTCAGATGTTTAAAGCTCACATTCATCTGCACACAACTGATGGCTTGCTTTTCAACATCACACATGCAGCTAAATTTAAATGTGCACTAAATATTTTGTTTTTCACTGGTATACAACAATGATCTATAGTTAAAGATTTCATACGGTTTTTAAAATGTTATAAAAAAGTAAATGAAATAAATATATTTTTATAAAAAATCTGCATCAAGTAGCAACTCAACACCGTATCAACTGCACAAAAGTAGCAAAATGTTTTTAAAATCAAACAGAAACTGCAGACACCCAAAAGTATGCAAATATATTAACACGACTGAGGGCTGAAATGTAAAATTAACAAATTTGATTTGATTAACAAACAGCAGAAATGTGATTTACCAGCCAAACAAATATAACAAACCAAGGTCATTATCATTAAATGAAATTAACATCATGAAATAAAGCTGGTAAATGAAATAAAGCTGAAATAAAATATAAATATTAGATGGAAAAAAATAGAAATACTGCTGTGGCAAGTAACTGAAGTAAGTTTACATTGATGCACTAAATTTACTAAATAAAAATGAATATAAAACTAAAAACTAAAACTGAAATAAAATTAACCTGACTATTTACTAATAATATTAACTAGTAATATTCCAAAAAAAAAACTATTGATGAAAAAGCACAAAAAATTCCTAGAAACTAAAATAAAAATATAAAAATAAAAACCCATTCATTAATAATATTACAATAACACTGGAACAAAACAAAGGGCAAAATATTACATTAGTATTAGCCTTCTTTGTCCACAACAAAACACATGGTATTTTGCTATACAATTAATTATGGACATCTAGAGGTGTGCAATATATATCATTTGCGATAATATCTTAATTCTTGTTTTAAAGATGTGCGATTTGATATGATCGAATATTTTGCAAAAAACATTCAAAACACCCCTACAGTGCACGCATACAATACGTGAAGTCTAGACTATTGCCCGTACACATTTACAGTGTGTTCTTTCACTGCATGATTCAGTCTATTAAAATGCATTTAGAATGATCACAAATTCAAGACACGGGGGGAGAAAATGTATATATTTATTCCAATTCATATAGTTGATCAATTTCACACAAAGAGTGGCATTTTTCACAAAATATTACCATGATTACAAATGTGATATTGATTTTTTACAACAGTTCAACAAACAAGAAGTTAATTAAGAGACTTACATTTTAAACACCACATTTCCTGTTTTTACGCAATTTTGCCAACAGAAATAATTCCAAACACAGCTACAGCACTGTTTTGCATCTCTGAGCAAATGACGGTGTTTCATTCCTGAATGAATCAACTGTTTAAATGATTCGGTTCAATTGCAATTACTCACTTATTAACAGTCACTTGCTGCCACCTATTGGAGGTTTTAATTTCACATTCAAAGTATCTTTTATTATTTCAATAATTTCAAATATTCATCGTTTTGTGTTTAATATATCAAAACATTATTTATGCATTTGTAATTGCAGGTTAAATGCATTCATGTCTTGCATTAATCTGTGAGTAAATACATCTAAATGCCACTTCAGATGCAGCTTGTGTTGATTTCATTTGCTTGGTAACAGCCTAAATGTCTTATTAATCTAATTGACTGATTAAATGTAATAATTTGACTCAAAAGATAATGGACACTTATAGAAAAAAAATGCCTATAAGATTTAAAAATCAGTTTAAACTTATTGTAAAAGATTTTTTTTTTTTATCAGTGTGAACTGACCACCACACAGAATATGAAGAAAATAAAAAACTTTAGGAGTCAGCTGTCCATGGCAATGCTTAAGATACCAGCACAATAACACACTCGGCAAAATATCATCTAATTATTGTTACAATAAAATCCCAGAAAATGTTGAGATTTTTTTTTTTGCCAATATCGCACACCCCTATGGACATAAGCATATTATTATTATTTTCATTACCACTGCCGTCTGTGACCGATCAGAACAGACCTGTGAAATTATTTTAGGTCATATGACGCCAGTTGTGAGTGGACGCAATATTAAACAGTACTATTAATCTCTTTGTGTGTAAAACTTAAAATCAAGCACATTAATCAGAGTACCATTGAAGTAGAACTTGTTACTGAATTTACTTCCATAAAGAAATGAAAGGATGCAATGGTAACTTGTCAGGAAAAGGCTGTAGCTAGCAGTCATTCATTTGAGAGGAAGATTAGGGGTCGCCACAGAGTCCCTTTTGAATTACAGTGTGCAGAAAAGGAGCACTGTTCATTTAATTACCCCTAAATTAGGGGAAAATGTATGATCCAATCATCTAGGCTTGGAATTAGATCATGTGTCATGACATCATCCTTCTGTCTTTCACCGTCTAATTCTCTCTGTCTGACCGAAGCTTGTTAAGGAAAGTTAGATTAATATATTAAATCATGTCATACTTGTTTTCGCAATGGTCAAATTAGTCTTGGTGTTCTTTGGGGTTTTATGGTTTCTTTTTCAACAACACTGAACTAAAAATATGTTCCTCTTAACTCACATTATAAGCATTATTATTAATATTATTAAAAAAAGACCCACACAGTGATTCACTTTGAGAAATACAGAAGCCACATGTCAGAAGGAGTTGTATGAATGCTAGAGGCCATTACGAATAAAACCATCTGAAGTCCTAAAAAACAACATTACAGCAAAGCAATGGCAGCCCAGTTGTTGTCTTTGTTGCTCATTGGATTGTTTGTTATTTAGGGTGTGGAGATTCACAGAAACATCTGTTCTGATACTGGAAATGTGCAGTTAAATTTAGTTTGAAGCTAAGATTACACAAAACTGATATGCTAAATGTTGAGATGAACAACTGAAGGCCTATTCCTCTACAACTGAGCCAAAACATGCAGCAATATCTTATTTACACTGATTTACTGTCTGTAAAAACAAATATTACACGTCTACACACTCTATCTCACTTCTATTCAGCAAATGCTACGTTTCAGTCTCAGAAATGCTACTTTGAAACATTTAACGTTGTGTTGACAGCAACAATCTGAAGATTACAGCTCTAATCTGTTAGCATTGGGGAAACTAATCACAAATACACAAATGAATAAATTACTGCAATTTTAAAAATGTAAAGGCGTGAATGAATGTGCTAATGCCAATAAACACTTGCCTCTTGGATTATCGCAGTCCTTTGAGGTAAATACAATCGGCGGCCATCTTGATTAGTTCCCGCGCAGGTGCTTTCAGCGGTTGCGCTATGTTTTGATTCACCAAAAGAACCAGCTCAAGTCATAAACTCAAGAATCGGTTTTCCAAAGTTATGCCAATTCGAAAGCTATAAAAACTGTGTCTCTGTATTCATCATTTGTGCCTTCCTATGATGTAATTTTATTGCCCTGTTTCTTTGTTTGTTTCTTTGTTTGTTTTTGGTGGGGGGGGTTGTTGCCCTGGCAACAAGTGTGTATACTTGTTTTTATTTATTTTTTTATTCATTTTTTTATTTTTTTGCTTTGTCTTTGTTTATAGTTGTAATTGTATTTAAATAAAATAAATAAATAATTTTGCTAAAAAGAAAAAAAAAAATCACTATGAACCGGCTCATAAGATTCATGCGTTCGAAAATCGGATTTGTTGATTCACTAAAAATAACCGGCTCAGCGGCTCTTAAAGGAACACTCCACTTTTTATTTTTTCTTTCTTTTTTTTTTTTTTTTTTTGAAAATAGGCTCATTTTCCAACTCCACCAAGGGTTAAATAGTTGAGTTTTACCGTTTTCAAATCCATTCAGCCGATCTCCGGGTCTGACGGTACCACTGTTAGCGTAGCTTAGCATGGATCGTTGATCTTCTCACTCAAAAATGACCAAAGAGTTTCGATATTTTTCTTATTTCAAAATCTTCTCATCTTTTTTTGAGCATGTCGGAGTCATTTATTAATTTGATGGGCAAATCTACAGATTGTACTGTGCATCATAGTTGCTGTAATATTTTGACTTAGATCTCTTTTTTGTCATCATTGTTTGCTTTGCTTTATTTTGTTTGTTTATTGTCTCTCATATATCAGTGTGTAACCACCAAATGTAATAAAATGTTGTATTATATAATATTTAATAAAAGGGAGAAGAAGAAAAAATAAGAAAGACTGACTGAAAATGAAAAGTTGTGATTTTCTAGGCCGATATGGCTAGGAACTATAATCTCATTCTGGCGTAATAATCAAGGAACTTTGCTGCTGTACCACTGGTGCAGCAGGCGCAATGATATGACATAGCGCCTGAAAGTAGTCCCCAGCTATATCATAACTCATATCGACCTAGAAAATTGCAACTTTTCATTTTCCGTCGGTCTTATGATGTAACTACAGAAGAGTCAAGTTTTAATTAGGAAAAATATAGAAACTCTTTGGTCATTTTTGAGCGAGATGCTAACGGTCTAATCAGATTCAATGATCTATGCTAAGCTACGTTAAAGTGCTACTGCCAGACCCGGAGATCGGCTGAATGGATCTGAAAATGGTAAAACTCAACTGTTTAACTCTTGGGGAGTTAAAGTGGAGAATAAAAGTGGAGTGTTCCTTTAAAATACTAATGTTATCGCATTAGACTAAAACTTATGACTTTGCTAACACAGAGTATAACTTCCCCAAATTTTGGGGGATAATTTTTGTACTTTTTGGGAATTTGGGGGGACAATATTTGTACTTTTGGGAATAAAATAAGGGAAACATTTAGAGTGCAGGAGCTTGTTCATCATGTTCATGTTAAAATATCTACATGTGTGCTTGCTAACATAAAGGCCTTGGACCTTTGCATGCATGGATAAATGCATTCTCTTGCTACCGCACAGACACACACATATTCCTGTACACATGAATGTTTTTCAATTAAAGCATCAGAAAGTGCTTATTAGTTGTACGTATACTTTTAGTATTTTAGGTGGGTAATTAACTGACTGAAACTGTAATAAAAATGGATGCAGCTGATGTGAATATGGTTCAAGTATTTTTAGGGGGGGAAAGCAATAGAATGCTTAGGAGGTGCCAAGTATAAGCTTCACTTACCTGAAAATTCTGAAAATTCACTTACCTGAGATATTCTGAGCCAGGAGGTTATTCCATTTAGCAAATTCTTCACGAAGTTCTGGAAAAATCAGTAGATCTGATGCACATTTAACCTCTTCCCCTTTGGTAAAGTTGACAGCATCATATATGAAATCTGTAACTTTCTAAATTCAGTGATGAAATGTGAAAGATTTCAGTAACACACTGATATCAATATGACAAAATATTCATAGTTTGAGAGATTTCAATGCTGAACTCACGTCACTAAGAAAGCTCAGTCTTTCTGCAGGTTCTGATGGGGGTCTGTCACTATATTTCTCCAGTTCCTTCTGTGTTTCAGCAAGCTTTGCCTTGATTTGATCTTCTAAATGAGGCAGGGATTTCTACATAACAGATTAGCCATATGAAAATAAGATGTTTATTATGAGTGTAAAAATTCTATTGGTTTCTATTGTAAAAAAAAAACCAAACAAAAAAAAAAAAAAACCCCACCAAACAACAAAACAAAAACTTACAAAATACTAAGAAAAACAAAACAAAAATAGTACAAACAAACAAAAACAAATCAGAAAACAACGTGTATGCGTGATTGTGTCATAGTGTTGTAAATATTGTGGGTGTGTGTCAGGAAGGACAGGGAAACAGAGCAGAGCTGACACACAGGAGCGTGTGGCAGGGCACAGCCTGACATTCGTGTGTGTGTTTGCATGAGTTTGGGTGTAACCGCAGGGTCACTCAGGCATGCAAGAACACAATCACACCTCGAGGGAGACCTGCCAAGCTCTACTACACGCAAAGGAATAAGGTCTTGAACACAACATATACCAACACATAACATACTGATTTATACAAACACATCCCAGCATTCCACTGTGACATGTGGTGGACAGCATTCCACCAAGCAAAGAAAATAGTGTGGAGAAGAGGAAACAAATCACAACTGGAAGAAGAACAGGACTGGGTTGATCCATCACTAGGATAAAGCATGCAACTACACTCGTTCAGTCTAAATGATGTCTTTTATTAAACTATATTAAATTAAAATCCAGTAATATTGTGAAATATTATTATAATTTAAAAGAACTGTTTTCTATTTGAATATATTTTAAAATGTAATTTATTTCTGTGATGGTAAAGCTGAATTTTCAGCATCATTACTCCAGTCTTCAGTGTTACATGATCCTTCAGAAATCAGTTTAATATTCTCATTTGAAGCTCAAAAAAACATTACTATTTTCAATATTAAAAACAGTTGTGCTGCTTTATTTTTGTGGAAACATGATACATTTTTTTTCAGGATTTCTTAATGAATAGAAAGTTCAAAAGAACAGCATTTATTTGAAATAGAAACAATTTGTATTATTATAAATGTCTTTTGATTAATTTAATGCATCAAATAAAAATAAAAAGTTGAAAAAAAAATCTGTTTAGACTGTGAAAAATTAGACATTATTACAAATATTTAAATATTTAAATAAAAAAAATCAATATTTTCCAGAATTTATTGCTGAGATGATAACTAGAGGACATGTGACATGTTGCAATGCTACTAAATTTAACATTTTCATACAGTACATTCATTGCTACATTCTGCACACTATTTCAAATACTCGCTAGTATCCTATTCCAAATGTGCTACTCCCCATTAACAACACAGATGAAATTAATGGAAACTGTGCAGACATGTACAGTACAACAAAGTAACGTACAAACTACACAGTATGCTCCATCTATCTTTCTTCATCCCACACAGCCTTCCTACTTCCTTGGAATAAACCGACAGCACTTAATGATAAACTGTGAGCGTTGTGACTCATGTTGTGGTGATATAAGCATGCATCTTCATGTTAATCATTTGCTACAATCCTGGAGCACAATTGTGTGTGCGTTTTACATGAGATTACACTTGGTTCATGGAAATCTAGCATGTTTTAGTAGAAATGCAGAGAGACAGCGTTGCTTAGATTAAGTCCTCTTTTAACTGGAGTAAGAGTTGTTTGATCATTCTGTACAGGATTCACAAGATTAAGAGGTGAAAGAGGTTTATATTTAATACCCATAATTCACATTTTGGTGAATGTAAGCAGTGGTAAAAACAGTTCTGATCCTCTTTTTTTTTCCAGTGACCTGTTGAGCTAGATTTGAACTTCTATGTCTGACCTGACAGATTAACAGTGCAAGAACCAGGGCAAACACAGAGGTGTTACACAAGAGCTCAATAATGTTAACAGGTGCACACATAGAAAACTCTCTCTCTCTCTCTCTCTCTCTCTCTCTCTCTCTCTCTCTCTCTCTCTCTCTCTCTCTCTCTCTCTCTCTCT
>JAUZSZ010000115.1:32905657-32917283 GCA_034780575.1 Labeobarbus marequensis | reverse complement strand
ACATCTGATCTAATGCAAAAATTGTACCAAGCTCAACAGAGAATTTCCAGGTAATGCATGAACTAATAAAATGAACACCGACACATTGAATAAAAACGTCTACTAAATGCATAAAACGTAAAAGCTGTCACCATTGAAACAAAACCCTACTGAAAGCACAGATTCATTGGAAAAAGCCTGAACGTTCAAAGTCACTCTAGAAATGAGCCATTTCCTCTAACAGGTCACAAAGTGGTTTCATTAAGAACATGGTCTAATACTCCAGGTATTATGAC
Organism: Labeobarbus marequensis; assembly: GCA_034780575.1. Lineage (NCBI taxonomy): Eukaryota > Metazoa > Chordata > Actinopteri > Cypriniformes > Cyprinidae > Labeobarbus > Labeobarbus marequensis. The sequence continues at coordinate 32,917,008 of JAUZSZ010000115.1, read as the reverse complement.
AAGCGTTTCCGCACCAAACCTCTGGGAAGCAAAAGTCTTTCACAGAAGTAGGCTAATAAGTTCAGAGAGAGAAAAGCGCTACAGAGGTGAGACTAAAAATACAGCACGGAAAATAGTTCGACACACATTTAACTTTGCCGTGAAACAACTGTGTGAGAGCTGTCGTCGGAGGTCAGGTGATGTATTGTCCCTACTTATGTAAAATCTCAAACATGGACAGGAAAGGAGAAGATCCCTTCCCCCACGATGTCACAGTCTTAATATAGCACCACACCATCAGGGAGAACGCGTCAGCGCTGATATCAGGGTGACGATTTCCAGGAATTCACGACTAGAGTGAGAAGTGTTGGACAAACCAGCTGTCTAAATGATCTAGGGATGAAAAGAAGGAAATCAATGACTGATCTTTTTTTTTTATCCAGCATCAATTGTGCAGAATATGCCGACAAGATGTTCTTTTATCACAGAAAGGTCATCACTGTAAAAGCTACTTTTTTTTCCGTTACTATGATTTCTTATGGAATTTAATGACTTTGAGCATTCTGTCACCTTATTCAATAGAGTGCTGTACGGATGACTTGATGTTTTTAAAATCACAAGTTGTGTGTACTGATGTATTTTGGCCGATATGGCCAAAAAAAAAAAAAAAAAAATTGTATCTTTGTATTTTTTGGCTGAATTGCGATATATGGTATATACGTATCTTGGTATCTTCTGTGTTTTTCTGTTTAGATTTATTTTATTTATTTATTTTACATCCTGCCCAATGTTGTCTAATGAAACCATGTTTACATTAAATGCAATGAAAATGTAGTGAAAGTTACCATGTAGACTATGCTTTATATTATGTGCAAAAAAAAAAAAATCACATTACATTCTAACACTGTAACATTACAATATAAAACAAAAATAATGCTTTTTAATGCAAAAGTTAAATTCAGTAAACTAAAAATGAAAATAAATAAAAACAAACGCACAGACTAACTGCATTATATATTTTGAGTCACTTTACAGTTAGTGCTATCATAAAAATACACTTACTTGTAGATTTCAAATCCAACACATTTATTGTCCAACTACAAATGAAGAGTTTTTGCAAAAACGGATAACTCCGTTTTTATTAATTTTCATAAATCATGGTTTTATTGTGTTAGTTAGCTGTATTTTTAAAGTTATTTTTAATCAAACAACCTAACTGCAGTTTGACTGATATTAATTGGAATGCAGAATAAAAATTTTTTTGAATTTTGATTTTTTTTTTGCTAATATTTTTGGAAAATGTATATTTTAGTCAGAATTATTGCACTTTGTCTGTTTAGCGCTACTGTGCTCGTTTACTGAAGTCTGTGAAGTTTAGTGGAGAATCACATTCAAAAAGCTCATGCACTCCTGAGTCAGCAAAATGGAAATATTTCCATGACTTTCTAACATTTACAGATGGAGAATATACCTGTGAAATCAAAGTTAGAAAACACACTTCAAACACATTAAACAGTGGAAAATCAGAGCATCTGACGGGGCAAGCCGCTCTAAACGCGAGGTGTTAACTATATCTTGCAAGTTATTTTAAAGTCCTTAATACAAGCATGTCTCATATTTACGATAAACTGGATTATGCACTTTCCCCGCAGATGCTCACAGTTTGTCCTCTGCTATTTTTCAGATGTGCTCATATCAAAATACTGTATATCGATATAAACAGTATTGCCTCATTCCATATTGTTTATAAAAAATTTATATTTCATACAAACTCTATTTTATGTCATAGAATAAAACGTGAAAAAATTGTGATCTTGTGTTAAACATAGACCTTCCTTCAGGCATATTTTGACCAAATCCCCATTCAAAAACCCAGTGACTTTGGGACAAAGAAACCACACATTTCTAATTTCTGGATTTTAGATTCATTCCTACAGCACTTGATATGCTTTTGCATTTACAGTCAAAACTAGAGAGAAAAATGCTAGTTGGTGAACTGCTAGTTGGTGACAAACATACACCTCTCTTGCAGATTTCTGATGGTTATCAGTATTTTGTTGAACACGCAAATGCACCTGATGTCAACAATGAATCATTTGATCTGTACTGATGCAGAAACTGTACCTAGTTCAAAAGGGAATTTCCATGCATGAAATCATAAAATATACACACTGAAGCCCCTGAATAAAAGCGTGTGCAAAATGCATAAAATGCAAGTGTAAAAGTTGGCACCACTGAAATGAAACCCTAATGAAACCACAGATTCATTGAGTACTACAATAAGTAGAAGAAGACTGAACATTCAAAGACACTAGAAATGAGCCATTTCTTCCAACAGATTGTTTCTCAGTCTCAACGTGTAAAGTGTAGAGATGAATCAAGAGGAAATATTATATGATCTCACAGGGCATGTAAACCTACTGAGCCCACCTGAGCTGAGAGTTTCAGTTCAATCAGTTCAGTTTTTATGATGAATTGCTTAGGATAACAGCATCTGCTAAATGAATAAATGTAAATGTAATCAAAGAGGTTCCCTAGATAATAAAAGGCATCCAAATATTTAGTATTAAGCCTTTTTACTCTCATACACAGTGACAGTGTAGCGTTTTTCAAAATGAACAAGGTTCATGTAACTTCCTGCGTTTTGTGTGCTACCAGTCGACTTTATTGTTTTGGAAACATGAATTTACATGTGACTCTGCTGTCAAGACAAGCTTCAGTGCAACTAAAGAGGAAGTGACTGTATCTGTGAACCATTTCACAGAAATAATTCTGCACTGACAGAGAAGTGAGAACTTTGCTCTAAAATCCCAAATCATACACTTAACATGCCACTTACTGACTCAATTAGATGATGACCTTAAAATCACCTCATTGCTCACATAAATGATGCAGTTTGGTATCTTTAAATGAGGTTGGGGTTTTTTACAGTAGTCAACAGAAGCTGAGTTTACTCATTTCTACATGTATTGCGATACTGGGATTTTTCGATAATGATAATTAAATGATTTATTGCTGAGTGTGTTTTTATGCTGGTGCCTTAGCTGAATTAGGCCTGTCAAGGATAAATAAATATGACACTAAAACCACCAGTAGGTGGCAACAAGTGCTTGTTTAGAAACGAATCAAGTAGCCGACTTTATGAATGGATCATTGAATTATTGACTCAAATGATTCAATCAAAAATAGATTCATTCGGAACGAAACACTGCAGTGTTGCTCTGAGATGCACAAATGTTCTGCTCCAGCTTTGTTTGGAACTATTTTCGTTGGTGAAACAGAAAAAATTGTGTGCCCATGAGCTAATATCTCTAGGAAAATGGCACTGTTGCTTGTGCGATAGATTACTTATATATATAAAAAACAAAAACCCATACAAGGATATTTTTGGCTTTCATAGCTTGAATTATATCGGCATTTTAACCGCATTCTAATAGGCTTCATCACGCAGTCAATGCTTTTGGACTCTCAAGATGTGTGTTTGTTTGTTTTTTGCAAAGTGAGTGACATATTCAATAATGTCAGCCTGTATATTGTTAAAACAACAATTAAGATATTATTGCAGATGATAAACATTGCACACCCCACTCATATCTTTCGCTAAATACACAACAATTTACATTTTGCCAATAAATGCAACAGGGTTTGGAATCAAGAACAAGTTGCATTTTAAAAATACATAAAGAAAGCAAATGCAAAATAAAAAAACAACAACAAACGCAACATATTATTGCTTGTCTTGCAAGCATTCGTTATGACTAGTTGAGATTGATTCAAATGAATGAATCATTATGAGTCAGTTCGCTGGTCAAGAAGACTCACGAATCAGTAGGTTTCAAATCGGTTTAAACTTAAATCAGCATTCAGCTTTAAATCTCCAGTTGATCAATTTACCATTTAAAGCTACAACCCCTTATGAATCCCAGGCTCAAGCACCAGCGTTTTCTTGTACTCGAGTCTTGCTCTGTTGCACAGATAATAAAATCTGCCAGTCTGGTAGTTGCTGTTTTGGCACTGGTGTGTAATCTAGTCTCATCTGCCGCTAACGTCGCTGTCCTACTGCTATCTCAATTAAACAATCCCCATGTATTCAGCAAGGAGTGACCTACACAAAGGGCCATTGTTACCAGTGACACAAGGCGCATCCAGATCCTCACTTTCTCCATCGCAATCAGATTAGCATCACTTTCAATGGGTGAACTGCTGCTAATGACAGCATGTATCAAATCCCACGATAGACGCGGAGATCGAACTGGTAGGGAAATGCGCAATGAGGGCCCGCCACGTGGGATTCTCCGCAAACAATGCTGTTTGCGACCAACTGATGGATCCAGGACTATGAGAGCATCTCTCATCCTAGACAAACGGCCTTAGGAATTTAATGAACTACAGATGACTCGTCCTAAACCCGCTAGTTAATCCATCAAGTGCACTTATGCTTCCTGCAAGTCACATCAGAATTATTGTGTATTTATGAGATGAGCGCTTATCAGCGGAAAAACTCAGGATTTTCTGTAAACCCAGAATGAGCAAGGGCTGTGTCTCCTCATTCCGCCAGTTTTGCTAGGTGACAGGCTTGTGTGACCAAACTACATTTCCCATCATTCTCTGGGGCTGCACAAAAAATGATAAAATACTAGTGCTGTTGATTTAGTGTGATTAGTGACTTAAAATACGCAAAAATAATGAATGCAATTAATCACTAATGCACATGGAAAAGCAATACATTTTTTTTAAAATTTTTTATTTAAATTTCTCTTTTAGTGTGAACGACCTCTAACAAAACTCAACAGAAAAATGGATTGCAATGGATCCAATTTTTTTTTGCAATTTAATTAATTTCTTTATTTTTTTATATATTTTTATATTTTACACAATGATATATATACAAAATTAACTTAATTTGGCCGCTTTTTAGTGAGTATTGCCATGCAATGAATTTGAATAATTCATTAAATTCAATTTTTCAACATTTCATTGATTGACAGCCCTGAAAAATACATAAAGAGTTAACACACATCATTTGCTGTATATTTTGTTGCACTGCTGTTAAAAAGCTCCGGGAAGTAAAAAAAGGAGAAGGAAATATGATCTGCCCAAACAGTCCATTTCACTCGGACTAAAATTACATCTTATTATGATTTCCAAACTTTGTGCATGTAGAAAAGCTATAAAAATATTGCAAACAAAACTCAATGCATTTGGTGCGAAGGACCTCTGACAAAAACTCAAATTTAACATGGATTATGGAATGTGTTTAACAACAATTTATGTTCAATATAACAATTAATGTCAACAATTTATGTTCAATATGTCACTTTTCGTCTATTCAGTAATTTAGTCATTCACCACAATGTGATCACAAAATGATCATCATTTGGCTGCTTTTCTTAGCTAATACTGATATGCAGTTTATTTAAATAATTAATCTGCATATGAAATTCAATTAGAATTTTTCATTGATTGACAGCCCTACAAAATGCATAAAGCGTTGACACACATCATTCACGGTTAATTTTGTTGCACTACTGTTAAAAAGCTTCCTGTCTTTGTTGGGAAGTGAAAAAAGAGAGAACTGCCTAAAGTTCCACTGCATTCTGACCGAAATCATATCATAATTATGATTTCCAAATGTCTAAGTAGGAAACTGACAGAAAGGTTGGAGAAAGCACTTCTGCACAAGAGGAAAGTCCTATTTTTGCAACCCAAATTTGGATTAGTGAGCGCGAACGTAACCAAGACAACTGTGGCCTTTGGAGATCTTGGGGTTCGTCCCTCCTCCTGGTCGGGTGGAAAGAAAATAATAAATATGGAGGCGGAGGACGAGGAGGGAGGCGATGTCTAGCCAATGATCGATGTGGAGCTGCAGTCGTTACAGACATTCACCTGCAAACAAAGGCCAGATAGCATCAACAGACAACACAGTCTGCTGACTGATTCCACAAACCAGACGGATCAGTTCTGACTACTGATGGGAATTACATGGAATCTAATGGTTCTGATTGCGATTTCTTTAAGAATTCTTTCAACACTTCTGAGGAAGTTGTTGTTTTTTGGAAGTAACTTTTTTTTTTAATTTAATTCTAACAATGCCCGAGAACGTGATATGGTTTAGCGCGATTATCAAATTGCAAAGACTGCATTGCAATTACATAAATGATATTTTGATTCAGATTTCGCAATAAATTCTGCATATTTATGCAAGTCATTTTGAGTTTGCGTCGCTTATGATGTGCATTTTTTAAAATGCACCAAATATCTTCCCAATTTTGTAATAAGAATAGTTTAGAAATCTGTTGACAAAAAAAGAAGCATTTCAAAAAAGAAGGTTCCCTGCAGTTTTCAGCCAAAATAAAAACTCTATGGTTTAACGTCTGAATGCACGAGAAAAAAGAAAAAAGTTTCTACTTAGTTATTTATCTACTTAGTTTTATCATTATTTAAAACATATGATTTGAATTCAAATATAGAGTTCAGTAGTACTATAGTGGCATCAACCATTGGCATGTATGGCAAAATGCTCATTTTAGGTCCTGCATAGCAGATATTGATTCAGCATTCAACAATATATTAACTACAAATATTTTATAAAGTTCAACTTAAAATAAAACAAACTATAAACAACAATTCTTTAACTGCACTTTAAATAAAAAGTGTCAAAGTTTTTCTGGGTCCATCTTATAAAATAATTCCTTTAACGTTTATTAAGTAATTCATAGAAATAAATAAAGCTTTAAAAATGGATCCGGTTCTGTTTAAGAACTGGCTCTTAATTAGATTTTCAACTCCAGTCATGTCACGTGTGCATGCGCAGGTCTCAAGGTGAACGACATCTAATTTAGACTAGGAAAATTAAATTAAGCTCAATAAGCCCACGACAAGAATTTCTGATGCTTTCCTGTGTCACTGACTACATACAACCAAAGTATTCTAGTTTTCAGTGGTCTTCTGACTTATTCTGCATTGTTTTCAGAGTTAGTTCTCAGCATGCATGACATAATTTGCCTGTGGAGCAACATGACAGAACCAGAGTTTCCCTTGTGTGTTTAGTTCCACGACTAAGACAGGACATCCCACAATGTCTGAAACACCCATCCGGGGAATTATTCATTCAGCCAGTCCACATCCTCATCAGTGAACACTTCCATTCTCTACAGGCCTTCCAGAATGCATTTCAAAAGTGTTTTGCTTCAGTGATGTATAGGAAAATGAAAGGAGTGCTAACTCGAGTGGTCCATTAAAACACACCAATGAAGGGGTATTTATTCACCAATCACCATTCACTTGAGTAAGAGGCTCTCAATGGGGCTGAAACTTGACGTGATGTGAAATAAAAACCCTAGAATTCACAGATCATCCCAAGAATAGGATCAACATCTGGGTCAACTTATATCTCATCTTATTTCTAATTAAGTTTCTGCAGATCAAAACCATCTTAACAGAAGAACATCTTGAATCTATACATTCATATATATGAAATTAACACTCTCACACGCGCTCATTTAATACATTCACCTTTAAAGTCAACATGAAATAGTGTTTGCAAACTATTTACTTCCATAATGTGACATGCTTTTGAGTTGTGCAATTTAAAATGATGAAATTAAATTTATGCATAAATAATTTATTGCATGATGTGCAACCTCTATATGAAAGGTGGTTGGAGGGGAGGAGTCAACAAATAAGAGGGCTTGATGTCAGTGGAAAAGAAAAGATGTTTCAGAGGCGGAGCAAACCATTATATTGTAACAAAAGATCATGAAGACAAAAAATGCATAATGTGCATTTGTTGTACATAAAGACATTTGTTGTAAATTTTTTGACATTTGTATTCATTTTGACTTGAAGGCTGATACGTCCAAAAACACTTGCACTCTTAAAATTTATTTTTTTTCAGTAGTTCTTAGCAGCACTTTTTCATACAGTTCTTAATTTAAGCTTTATGGATCTTTGGAGATTGAACAAATTCTTCCCGTTACATTTCTTCAGTTAATTCCATTGGTTTATGGGCTCTTAAAAAAAGGGTCCTTTTCTAAAGAACTTCACAAATAAAAAGTTATTTTTGGAACTTAAACCAGTTCTCCTATGGTAAAAGACTGTATAAATTTCTACTGAAATGTTTAACTTTCAAAAGTGCACCAAAAAAAAAAAAAAAACAGTGCAAATAGCAACTACTGGGAGTTGTTTCAGCTGGCAGTTAAACAACAGGTTGAGCAGTTGTTTCTTTTATCTTGTTGTGGTCTTTGTGTGCTGTTTATCTTTGGTCTTGCTGTCAGCAAACAGCATCTGTTGAATGTGGAGAACTGACCAACCCACCACCCTCTAAACTGCACAATTAAACCGTCTGACTTTAACTCAATTAATAAACTATTTGACATAAATCAGGTAGGGCCTGGGTATTATCTTAGTACAGTGCAATGGCAGTAATGTGGCAACCATTCAAATATAAACATACACAACCAATGCTATCGACCAAATTTTGATGAATGGAATTTTATACGTGCCAAGTTTTCCATTCCATTCAGGGTTTCCTTTGCAATTATTAGTATCAAACATTAAACTCTACACAATGCATGTGACCACAGCGTCATAACATCTTGATAAGATTAGAAGGCAACTCCCACAGCTGTTAACTTTCTCTTTAAACGATGCCATGCCTAAGCTTCAGCATTTAAGAGGTTCAAAATCACTTTACAACAACGCAGCTATGAATTAGACGTGATCATTGGCATAATATGTTGTTGTGACTTTAGCCTGGGGGAATAATAGCAAAGGATATTCAATCAATGAGCAGACTTGCTCTGAAAATGATTATCCTGTGAACAGATTGCATCATGTCAATGAGGTCAAGCTTCCAGTGAATGGAGCTCATATGGCCCCCGCAGCAGGCAACGGACAGCCCCCCTTTCAAAACGCTGCAACAGCTCGATGTTTTCAGCAAGAACTGAGAGGAAGTAAGTCATTCACTGAGTAAAGTTAACTCAAATGTTTTCTGTCAGAAATGTCGCTGACACAGGTGGTATGGCAAGCATGCATGTCAACAGATTTCTGGCGGTGTAGGTGTTATGACTCAGATTTCCCATGACAGTGACTTTTAGCACGTTGTGTGTAACACGTTCTACACATTCATCTAGAAATAAAACACTTGTGATAAAAAAAATACGGCTTTTATTAACCAATGCCAACAGATGTCTAAAAAGCAAGGTGGCGAATGCTTATAATCACACACAATGTGTGTATATATATATATATATATGTGTGTGTGTGTGTATGAAATTTGATGCACACAAAACTCATGAATTCAACTGAACACTTATTTTACACAACATTAACTCAACTTATTAACAAAACAATATTTGATAACAGAAAATGTGCAATTCATTGACAATACTTAACATTTTGAAATGAAAATGGTGACTTGTTACAGCATTGAAACAAATATTTCTAGTTAAACATCAACATTTTACGTTTACAATTTAGAACAATATATCGGTATAACATGTACGATCTTTTAATATGATATACACTGATTCATTATGTTTAAAAAAAGTTCATATCCAGGTTATTATTCAGCTACCCACATATACAGATGTGGACAATAGAAACGTATCACAAACGTTGAAACATCGATTTGTTCTCTCAGAGTTCGGCGCGAATTCGCTTTCAATGTTAACAAAGACAAAGAGTGACGCGCAAAATCATTTCAGATATCGGTCTTCCACTCAGAAGTGCGCAAGAACACTTCGATCACAAAAGAAGTTGTTTGCTGGATTCGAGCACATGGCAGAAGCGATGGAACGCTCGCGTTTAAATGATTCCAAATAAGAACGCCGCGAAATTCGACATGAGAACAACAACAAACACGAGCACTTGAGAAACAACACAGGAACCGAAGCTCAGCCTGATATCCGCCCATGCGCTTCACGTCAACTTGCCTGTAGAATGTGAACTTTCTGCGTCAGTCACACCAGTATAAACTCCATCGAAACAGCATAAAACGACGAACTGGATTCGGTTACTCACGTTCAAGCCGTTTCCCGCTGAAGCGCGTCAGAAGTCGAAGCGTTCTGCTGCTCAAACTGTTTCCTCCATCCGCGCTGCGCACAGATCACGCCGCACAGCAACGCTACCAAACCCCTTTGCCGTTGCCAAGGCAACAGACCCACTTCAGCCAATCATAACCCCTCCCCTTCGAAATCCCCTGGCAACTGCTGCAGCGCGCGCCATTCCACCCTGTTTAGTGTGTTTTCACCTTATTTTCCTTAATATGAATTCTCCTCAAATTCTTCGTTGAATCTCAACGGTGATCTTTTTTCTCATTTCATTTGTAGCTGAAACTATATATTTCCCTAACTTAGTACTGAGTTTGATTCACAGTTCAGTTCGAGGTTTCACATTTGAAATTATGTAAACCTGAATTATCTTCTTACAAATTTCAAACTGGGATGCAAGTAATTTTCTCTCAGTTGAAATTTTATAACATATCATTTTTTTCAACACATGGGCAATAATTTTGCTAACGTATATATTTACATTACATTACATTTAGGCTACTGTTTAGTCATTTAGCAGATGCTTTTATTCAAAGCAAATAGAAGCAATCTAAACCAATAAAAGAGCAATGGTCTCAGTTAGCCTAGCGCAGTACACGTAGCAAGACTTTTTTTTTTAATAATAAATAAAAAGAAAACAAGTAGATAGAATAGAAAAGAACGGAGAATATATTGTTAGAGGTTTTTTAAAATGAAAATAAAACAAGTCAACAGAATAGAAAAAGAACAGAGAATGCTAGTGTTAGAGGCTCATATATATATATATATATATATCGCCATTTTTATAGTATTAAAAATATAAAATGTCATCTGTATATTTCAATATCCAAGAAAATACATTCATATTTGTGACCCTGGATCACAAAACCAGTCATAAGGGTCAATTTTTCTAAATTGAGATTTATACATCACCTGAAAGCTGAATAAATAAGCGTTCCATTGATGTATGGTTTGTTAGGATAGGACAATATTTGGCTGAGATACAACATAAAAGAAAAAATTTGGCATAAAAGAAAAATGGATAATTTTGACCCCTACAGTGTATTTTTGGCTATTGCTACACACATACCCCAGCGACTTAAGACTGCTTTTGTGGTCCAGGGTCACAAATGTAAATGTGCATTAATTCATCCCACTCTCAAAAAACAGATTTAGTAGGATATTCATCAAAAATGAATTAAAACTGTGAAATGTAAACTCAGAATATGACACAAACCTGCAATAATTAAAAATGTTAAACAACACAAATGTATTTAATCCCATTTTAATAAAGGAGAACACCACAGTTTTTCCATATTCCAATTTGTTCTTCCCTCAACT
>JAUZSZ010000115.1:32845189-32862962 GCA_034780575.1 Labeobarbus marequensis | reverse complement strand
TTTTGTAAATGATTAGTTCATCATCTAATCACTTGTAAATGATTTATAACTTAATCTACAAAACAGATAAAAATATTTACATATCACTTATTAATCATGTATGAACGCATAGCCATGTTTTGTAAATGATTAGTTCATCATTAAGTAATTACTTATAAATGACTTGTAAATGAATTAACAAAACATACACAAATTGTTAGCATATCACTTATTAATCACTTTTGAATGTTTTGTAAATGATTAGTTCATCATGACTTTATTACAATTGAAGGTTATTATAAAGTGTTACCATATATATAATACAGTGAAAAGATTGCGGTACAGTGATTATCAGAGGCAATCATGCCCTTTCAAATTGAGTGGGCATGTTTGAGCCAAATGGATTTTAAATGCAGCTTCCAAAAGAAAAAAAGAAAAAAAAAAAAAGAAAAAAATTTACATTTGATAAATAAGTTCTGTGATTATTCTGGATAATAAATAAAAAAAGGAAGGAAAGGATGTGGCCAAGTATGATGTCCCATATGCTTTGTGAATTTGTGCTCTGCATTTCACTCATCCAAGTGCACACACAACAGTGAGTAGTGAACAAACACACACACACACACACACACACACACACACACACACACACACACACACACACCCGGAACAGTAGGCAGCCATTTTCGCTGTGGCGCATGGGGAGCAGTTGGAAGTGCCTTGCTCAAGGGTCTTATTTCAGTCGTGATATTGAAGGTGAAAGAGAGTACTATATACTCACTCCACCCACCCACAATCCCTGCGGGTACCGTGATTTGAATCCGTGACCTTTAGGTTACAAATCTAACTCTATAACTATTAGGCTAATACTGCCTCCAGTAGTGTTGCCTTTTAGTGAATTTCACAGTTTTTAAGCTAAAATATATGTGCACATTGTAGTAAGCATATGCTTAATCACTGTTATAATTATATAGGGGTCATTGGAATTTTTCCCCCCTTGTAAGGAAGTCTCTGGACCCAAAATGTTTAAAAACATTTTGGTTTGGTTTGGTTTAGTTGACTAATCTAGGGTTTTTCAAACATGGAAGCCTGGAAGCCCTCAACATTGCACATTTTGCATGCCTCCCTTAAGCCAGGCGTACACTGTGCGAGTTTGGACACTTGGGAGGCTGTGAGCCTTTGCAAACATTAGGGGCCCTATTTTACCGATCTAAGCACATGGTCTGAAACATATGGCGCAGGTGCCCTTAGGGCATGTCCAAACATGCATAGTACGCATAGTACAAACGGGTTGTACCTATTCTCTTATTGAGTCATGGGTCACACTTTATATTAGGTGGCCTTAACTACTGTGTACTCACATCAAAAAATAAGTACAATGTACTTATTGTGTTCATATTGTATTGCAAAACACTTTTAAATAGCAATAGCAAAACACTGCTATTGAGGTGGGATACGGGTAAGGTTAGGGACAGGTTTGGCGATAAGGATAGGTTTAAGGGTGGGTTAAGGTGTAAGGGATGGGTCAACAGTGTAATTATAAATGTAATTACAGAAATTAATTACAGATGTAACTACATATAGGTATTTTTAAAAATATAAGTACAATGGAAAAACATGTATGTACACAGTAAGTGCATTGTATCAAATGATTAATTTAAATGTAAATACATAGTAGTTAAGGCCACCTAATATAAAGTGGGACCCAAAAGTATTATAGAAAATGGTTTAACTAATATTAAAATGCAATTACTTGAACCATTTCCTTGTCTATTTTTTGACCTACTTAAGTAGTGCATCTTTATGTATAATTTCATAATTACTTTTGTTGTCTGAAATATGGTTAAAATTCACTGTCAAATGCACTGATGATTAAATTTATATTTTAATTTGTATATTAAATTAAAATATATTTTATTGCAATTCCTATTGAAACTAGAGCCATCAAAATTAACACGTTAATAGTATTAAAACTTGAAAAGTATTCATTTAAGGTACATTTAGAACAGATAAAAAGTTGCGATTAATCACAAGTTAACTCATGACAATCATGCGATTAATCTCAATTAAATATTTTAATTGATTGACAGCCCTAATTGAAACATATGTCAAATATTTCTATAGTTTTATAACTACACATTTGTAATGATGAAGTTGCACTTTAACACACTGAAAACATTAACTTTAAATTTAATATCAAATAACACACTATAGTTTAAAATGATCAAGTACATTTGTTTTAGTGTTTGTGTACTTTAAAGCAGAAAAAAAAACATTATCAAAACATAATGATTTAAAATATATGATTTATTACAAAGTCAGTCATGAAAGTGTGCTCTCTTAAAATACACTTAAGCATCCTTATTGCATTAATGGTATATTATCTACAAATACAGTTTTACTTTTACATTTTGAAGTACACTACAAGTTTTCATTCAGTACAATTAAGCCCACTGCAAGGTTTCTGAAGACACTGCAGTCTTGTGTGTCATGTTGCAAAAGGGTTAAAAGTGTACATGCAAGAAATCCTGAAATTAATGCACAACATGTAAATGAAATCCACAGAATCACTCAGAGATCTATATTGTATCACAGCAAGTATATATATATGAGTTGGTATACATAAAAAAGCAGAGGAATGTAATGTTCTCGCAATGTTGATGTTGATTAGTGCCCTTACATTTTCAAATGAAACTTGCACCACTTCTTTAGTGTGTAAAAGCTTGTTCTCTCTTCACTTTTAGGTCACTTGGCATACCTCCAGGAAGAGGAAGCTGTCCACTGACTGGACCGTTGCCCTTTGACCTTATCTATACAGACTACCACGGCCTACAGCAGATGAAACAGCACATGGGCCTTTCCTTTAGACTGCACAGGTCAGTTTAAGCCTCTCTTCTAAAAACTGAGCTTCTGAACCTCTGGCTTCTAACCATAACAACATTTCTTTGGGTAACTATTTGAAAAAGTTACAAAACTTTTAATTTTGATTCCATGGGGGCCTTAAACTGCTCTATCATATGCTTTATAATGGGGTTCTGAGTCTTTACTGACTTGATCATGCCAGCAATCTCACTGTGAGTTCTCAGACTATTCCATCAGGGAGTTCAATAATGAATAGAGATGAACTCAGATACATAAAACACTGATGAGTACAGCATAATACTTCAGAAATTTACCTCATAAATAATGGAAAATATTTGTGTCTCATCGCTCACACCAAGACTGCCACATGCATAATGTATTAAAATTATTGCAAGATCAATTAAAGGTCATTTCGCATTTGTCAGTTGTAAAATACAGTATGTCTCTGTATTTCACTGGGAGAGAATGAGACTGATTTGTCTTTTATGCAATAAATCAACCCTGTAGGATTCAACCTCATTTTTATTGCAATGCAATGTTTACAGTGATCCAAGTCTGAACGCTGTTGTTCTTTCCAAGTGTCACAAAATGAGAAATAATCTTCACATAGCTATTTTTCATACAATTACAAAAACCCATAAACTAATCATAAAAACAATGTAAAAGAAGCACAATTTAGCATATTTTTATATTTTTTCAACTATTTGAATATCTGGAATCTGTGGGTGAAAAAACAAAATCAAAATATTGAGAAAATCGCCTTTAAAGTTATCCAAATGAAGTTCTTTACAATGCATATTACTAATCAAAAATTAAGTTTTGATATATTTATGATATTTTTTATTTTGTAAATTTACAAAATATCTTCATGGAACATGATCTTTACTTAATATCCTAATGATTTTTGGCATAAAAGAAAAATCGATAATTTTGCCCCTGACAATGTATTGTTGGCTATTGCTGCAAATATACCCCAGCGACTGCTTTTGTGGTCCAGGGTCAAAAATACCAAAGTCTGAAAGATCTTCAGAAGCTATTAATCTAAAATAGACTTTTTAAATTATTGAAAAATATAAATGTATTTTGGACATGTACCATGCTATTAGGTTTCTTTATGGTACACTGGCTTCAGTATCATGGTGTTGCTCTCTGTCTCATGAGACATTAGTGGCCCCCCAATGATGCTAATTGATTAGTACCATGTACCATGGTATTACCATGGTATTCTAAGCTGTTTTAGAGAATACCACGGTATTACCATGCTACTTTTTGTAAGGGGAAATCTACTGTGATTGGTGGAGTGCAGCACCATGTGGTTGTGTATAGGAGTGTGTGTGAGTGTGTGTTAGTGTGTGTTAGTGTGTGTAAGTGTGTGTAAGTGTGTGAGTGTAAATGGCTCCTCCTGCCACTGAAAACCGAAATCGGAGCGCCTGGACAGTAAAACCGCTTCCCCGGAGCTCAGACCAAGCAGATTCTCAGTGCAATGCACTTTAGGCTTTTATTTACATCTTCCGAGCTCAGCACAGTGTAAGGATCCAGAGGAAAGGGCTGCAGCGGTGTGTGTTTTGACCAGAAACCCGTCAAATGAACTCCGTCAGAGCGACGAACCGCAGACCCCGGCGAGTGTCGAGGCCGCGCCCGGTGCCGCCTGACAGAAACAACGCAGAAAGAGGTGAATATATCTCTAACAAACACTAACCTGGGCTTTATTCACACCAGTCCATCTTCTTTCATAAGGCCTGTGTAGATTCCAGCAGCATTCGTGTTGTGATGTTGTATTTTGAGGTTATTTGTGTTTATGTTCATTCGCTAGGAAACACCGAGGCTTCTGATCCCCCCGCAGGCCGCGCTTTGTTTAACTGGGCTTGATTTGCTCTGCTGTCTACTGTAAACCCCATTTAACGTGATATTTTGGACTAGGTACAATCCAGAACGAACTAGTCGTGATTTTAAATGCGTCGTGAGTCTATACTGTGGCACCGACGATGAGATATTCGTGACAAATGGCAGCGGTCAGTTGTTTTACAGCGCTGTGATGATTAGCATCTGCTGTTAGCAACACAACAGCTAAGCCAACCAAATATAGCACAAACCCCAGTAAATATCACTGTCACAACCCTTATTCATTAGATTATGCATTAAACCCTTTATTTAGGCCGTTTGCAGTCATTGCATTTAACAAAACAGAACCAGAAGTATCGTGGAGGTACTATGTTTTTACCATGGTATTTTTGATGTGCCTTAGAGTACTACGTATATATGTGAATATGATATATTTCAGTTCCATTATTATAAACCCAATCACCAATGAGTTTGGACATGTACTATAGTAATAATTTTCCTTAGATAGACGTACCACAGTAGTACCATGGTACAAAGATGGTGTCAAACGATAATACCACTGTACTTTGATTTATTCCATTGTACTGAAGTTCATGCAATACGACATTTCCAAGAAACTTTTGTACTAACACAATATGTCGAAAAACCATTGCAGTACCATGATGCTTTTTGTAAGTGAGACTTCTGCCAAATTTTTGCACATTTACCATGGTAGCAGCGTGGTATTTTTGAGTATCATATAAATTAATACCTTAATATTTATTAAACGTACCATAGTATCACCATATGATACCATCACTGCACTATGATGCCATTACAGTACTTAATTTGTAAGGGTTATATCAAAGTACAACACTACTGTCAGGTTTTGTTCTATACATTTACTATGGTAATTAGTTCTTGGACGAGTGTCAAGGTTTTACCATGGTATTCTTTAAAGTAAACTATGAATACTTACAAAAAAAGTACTGTGACAGTACCATAGGATACACATTGTACTCCCACAGACTTCCGAGAACACCATAGTAAATGTCCAAAAACATGGTATTATAATGGCACTTTTTTTGTAGAGGTTTCCTGTTTGGTTTAATTAGTCAGCTGTGTTGGATGTTGTAAACTTGACACCCTCACTGACTTGTTTATTGTTGTTGGGGGTTGATTTGCTTGTTGATGAGTTGTAACGACTAGTTAACTGTTTCCCAGCAAGGCTCTGCTGCTGATAGCTGGGTAATGAACCCCTCTGATGCATATATGCATGTAGTCACTGATGGGATGTAATATCGTTATGACAGAATAGTGCACTACTACATTTCCAGGGTTGGTTGACCACCCAATTGGTTGCCAAGTGTTTTCAAAAACTCTCATGCACCTCTAGTCCTTTTAGCCATCCAGTCCAACAGCTATAAGAGTTTGGTAATTTGCTATGCAAATCTAACAGTGGGACAGCTTGTTTGGGATTCAGGCAATCAAACTCGAGAGCTGGTTGTACTAACCACATCTTAACATCTAATTAGAGTGTAGTCATGGGACTAGAGCGAGACTGAAATTGAAGGACGGTTTCAGCACATAGAGGGAGGCTCTGGGTATGTAAATGAATGGCTGCTGTCACCTTATCGTAATGTTCTGTAATCAAGGCCATGAGACAGGTGTTGCATTGAAAACATGCTTTAAACGGCCTTCTTCACGAGTTGGACACAAGCTATATTTTTAGTTAGATGCGGATGTCATTTCATTGAACAGATTGGTCTATACTGTACATAAGGTTTCCCAAATTATTGAGCGCTTACTCTGCATAGGCAGTGTAAAAAATGTGATGAAGATTTGCAGTCTAATTTTTCTGATAGAGGTTAATATAATAATAACATTTACAAAAATAATATTAAACAATAAATATTAGTATTGAATTAAAAAAGTAAGATGATTTAAGCATTTAACTAAAATTAAAATACTAACATCTATAGATGTATTAATTGCTTGATTGTAAAATATTAAACCATAAAGTGTGTAAAAGAACACATTGCCACATTTCACATTTCATTATAGCAAGTAGTGTGGTAACTGTAGCAATTATGATTTTTATTGTGGTTTATATATATATATATATATTTATTTAATAATAATTATATATATATTATATATATAATTTAATTATTATTTATTGTTTTTATGATTACTATTACTACTATTTGAATTTCTGAAACATGCAGTGCACATATTTGTGTAATTTGTTTGCAGCCTTTGTGATTTGATAATTGCACTAAGCCATATTACGATTTCTGTTTTATTTCGATTCATTGTGGAGCCCTAGTTTGTTCTGTGTTTTCCCATTTTATCAAGTGTTTCCACTGCATTGGCAGAATCTTCTAAAAAATGATTGCAACAGGTTGCACGGTTGAATGTAGCTTAATATGTCCCATAATTCACTTAGTTTCTAACCAAAATCCAAAACATTGAGGTAATTAACGATCTTTTAACAGCATGTGCTTTACCATGCTGCATACTTCCTGGAAAATTTTAAAAGCTGAATTTACTGTTGTGATAATACTCCAGGATGGAGATATTTTTGTCAGAAGTGTTTATTGCATCGGTGTCGCATCTTTGGGGTTTGTGAGTAATGGCAATGATGCTACTGTAACTTTCACAAGGCGTGTTAAGGTGAGGCTGACGCATATTTTTATTTGGACGGCTCCACTGGGGCACTGCAAGGGAATGTTTGGAAATAAGCTGGAATGTATCTTTCTTACGAAAACTGGGTCAAAACTGCAAAGCTTTAAAACAGGATGGGCCAGAATTGGACTGAGAGGTAGCGATAACTGAGAGGGGGTGTGTGGCGTTTAGTGACAGCTAGGTTTGCAAACGAGTTGTTGCTTAAATTGAGGTGTAAAGTTCACATTAGGGGCTTGGTAACTACTAGTTAGATGTTTCTGCTATCTCCCAGTGGTCAGCTTTTGTGTTTCTGCTATAGAAAGCAAGAACATGGGTTCAATTTCCAGGGTATGTATGAACCAATGAAATGTAAATCTTCACTGCAATGTAAGTCACTTTATATAAAAGCCTCCTCCAACTGCACAACTGTAAATGTAGCTCAAACAGTAGAGCATGGTGCTTGCAATGCCGAGGTTATGGGCTCAATTCTATCAGGGAATGCATAAACTGATAAAATGTAAACCTTTAATGTATTGCACGTCACTTTGGATAAAAGTGTCTATCAAATGCATAAATGTAAATGTAGCTCAAAGAGTAGAACATGGTGTGGTGCTTGCAACGCCAAGGTCATGGGTTCGATTCCCAGGGAATGCATGTACTAATAAAATGTAAACCTTTAATGTATTGCACGTCACTTTGGATAAAAGTGTCTTCCAAATGCATGACTGTAAATGTAGCTCAAGCAGTAGAGCATGGTGCTTGCAACACCAAGGACATGGGTTCAATTCCCTGGGAATGCATGAACTGATGAAATGTGTACATTAAGTGCAATGCAGGTTGCTTTGGATAAATACAGAAATTTGCACAATGCATAAAATAAGAAATGTTTAAAATTATCAAATGTAAACCTTCAATGCAATGTAAGTGACTTTGGATAAAAGCATCTGCCAAATGCATGAACGTAAAACTGTTTATCAATAATTTTTTCCTCTCAAACTCGTAATAATGCTGATGAACTGCTTCTGTAACGAACCAGTAAAGCTCCACTTTGTATCACAAGCTTCATTAAGTCAAATACCTTCAGCCGATAAGATCTAAAACCCCATTCAGCATCTATTCATGTGTGTCCTGTTAGGGGGTTATGTATGTCTTTGAAGCTTAGCGGGTGTAGTCTGAAAAGAATGTTAATAAAAGGTGGGGCGATCGAGTCTTGTAATTCAGACGTTACAGATTGTTTAAACACTATTCAGTGAAGCTTAACATGCTGTCAGGCGTATTCCCAGCATGAGACTTTCTCAAGAAAATGGACTTTGATCAAAGCTCTTTTAGTCAGTAGGTTAAGTGGGATTTACAAGATTACTCTTTTTTTTTTCTTTCCTGGTTGTGGAAGAGTGGATTTAAATGGGGAAAAATGTGGCTTAAATAGCTGAAAGCAACAAAATATTTTATTAAAATCAAATTGGCATAGTTTATAATTAGCAAATTGTGTGAGATTTTATTTGATTCCATGACCTATGCACATTTTTGCACTTTTCCTGCACTAATTATGTGGTAGAATTTTTTGAATTGATGTAAATATGATAAAATCTGAGGGTACTGCACTTTTTGGTAGCTCAAGGCTTATATTATTGTTGTTGTTGTTATTGTTATTATTATTATTATTATTATTATTATTATTATTATTATTAAAATATTATTATTGTTTTTAAAGATAAAATACTGTATATTTGTTAATATTAATTGTATTATTTAAATATATGTAATATATGTTAATATTAATATATTATATTATTTTGTATACATTTATACACATACACATGCACACACACAAATCAAATTTTTCATATTTATATAAGACTCTACATTTTCTTATCGTTTTTGTGTGTATGTATACATACACACACACACACACACACACACACACACACACACACACATATATGTACTGATTATTTACATATAAATTATTTCTAATCACTTCAGTTTATTTAAATTTTACATTTTGTTAAAACATTCCATATTAAAACATTTCATTATTCTGAATATTATAATCATATGTTTAATGTGTATGTATATTATACATTTATGTATTATGTGTGTATTCTCTTAATTAATTTAAGGTCCTAAATTACATGGTAGGGATAAACAAATGTCAGAAATCATTTTATTTACTTTGAGATGCTTTGTATGCTCGCTGCAGACCAGTGCTTGATATGTCACTTATCTAAATATCAGTAATTCTTAATCAATCATAACATTTACACAGAACAAAAGCAGTTTTTTTTGTGGCTGGATCTCCTGAGTGTGGATGATCTTTGTTTGGAGACAGCATGCTGTCTGTTGTGTTGCACTAGTTGGTGGGACACCGTGTTTGTAGTGGTTACTGGACTAGTAGCCCTGGAGAGCCCCCGGTGCAACCAGAGCAACAGCGCTGGGTTTGCAGGATGTGTCTCATTCACCAATGATCCTTGTGTAGAATGGCCGCCTCTTCACCTGAAGGTAAACTAGACGCAATACAGATTAGAATCCTTTATTAATCACATCCTCCCACGACGAGCTTACTGTGATAAAGCGCGTGTCGTGTTACAGCGGGGCATGTGTTTGGCGGTAATATTGATGCTAATTTGAAATGTGCCGTTTGGATTTGACTACGACTTTCAACATTTGATGCCTCTGAGGAATCTTGAATCACATGTATTTAAATCAGCGGTTTCACTAGTGGTGGATATTAGTGTCGCTTTAGAAAATAGCCTAAAACATCTACTTATACTCTACCTGAACCTGGGCTTTCAATGCATGTTATTTGTTGTATTTTAACACATGATTTTGTGGATAATGCCTGTTAATCGTCTCTTGGGGTGTTTTATGTGTCATGTTTATTACCGAAGCAAACTGCATATTAGCTACAGATTTGAGATGTCAGATTATCTTGCTGTTATCGATAAGAGTGATGCTAAATTTGAGCAAATTGCTTTGTATCTCAATCCTAACCTTTGTCCCTGACGCTCATCTCTGTATTGAGTTACAAACATCACTGTCAGATTTGTAGGCTGGAAGCTGAATGTTTAACAGCACACTTAATGTGTTAAATGCACTGAAAGCTGAATTTAAAAATTCACAGTTCAAGATTAGAAATGCATTACTGTGGAGATGTGAGATCAATCTGTGCCTAACAGATTTTGACACTGAGGTTGTTGTGGATGTTGGGTTGTATGTCATAGATGTAAAGTTATCTGGTTCCTGAAGTCTTCAGTTACTTTTGGCTAACAAATCACGACCAACATCATGAACAAAACGTCTCTTCAATGTAGTTTTACAGAGCCTGACTTGTGAATATGGGTATGTCTTGCATGTATGAGGCACATTCATGCACACAGCTTTTTCTGTCAAACTAAACACATTTTTCTGTTTAAAGGTCATGTGTTGAGATGTCAGTTGGCAGTTTACAGGAAAACTGATGAACAAAGTAGACAAAACCAAAGGATTACTAGTTTGAGCATGTATGAGATTGGAATGCTCTGACGTAATGATTGTAATTTTAATAGTAAAAGACTAACAATTGGTTCAGTAAATCATTTTTAATTAGTTAAAAACTGTAATATATCTAATGAGACATTTCATGTAATTTTACTACTTTTTTATACTGTTAAATATACAGTTTTTGTAAGTAAAAAAGTCATCTTGTAATTTAAAGTGGAAAACTCTAAATTAATATTCACAGAATTCTGACACTTATTGACATAAATGATGCTTTACTTATGTTTTTGAGATTAGTATTGTACATTAGGGTGTGTGTGTGTATATATATATATATACACTTGTGTATATATATTTATTTATATTTATATATACAGCTGCTGGTCATATAATTAGAATATCATCAAAACGTTTATTTATTTCACTAATTCCATTCAAAAAGTGAAACTTGTATAATGTATACATTCATTCCACACAGACTGATATATTTCAAGTGTTATTTCTTTTAATTTTGATGATTATAACTGACAACTAATGAAAACCCCAAATTCAGTATCTCAGAAAATTAGAATATTGTGAAAAGGTTCAATATTGAAGACACCTGGTGCCACACTCTAATCAGCTAATTAACTCAAAACACCTGCAAAGGCCTTTAAATGGTCTCTCAGTCTAGTTCTGTAGGCTACACAATCATGGAGAAGACTGCTGACTTGACAGTTGTCCAAAAGATGACCATTGACACCTTGCACAAGGCAAGGCAAGTTTATTTATATAGCACATTTCATACACAGTGGTAATTCAAAGTGCTTTACATTAAAGGAAGTAAAATAGTCATTAAAAAAAGAAAAGAAAAGAAAAGCAGTTCATCCACCTGTAATAATTAGCAGCTTGCAGAATAGACATAACATTTATGGCAGGTTTAGTCTTCATGGAGTAAGCTGGTGTAAGATGCCTTGCTCTGCTTCTTGGGGAGAAATATTGGTAATTTGAGAATCACCCTTCCTGCAGACCTTTGGGTAATTGGCTTAAACCATAACCTTTAATGCACAGGGATTTTATGATTGAGGTTGCTGCACTATTGGTAAAAACTAGACATTGCTTCTACTTGATTTTGTTATTTTATTGAAGGGCTTTTAATCTGAACGTTGCTTTCAGAAGTTATTTTTTTAACATATTTGAAGTAGCTTTCTTGCTGCTTATAAATGATCATTTTCCACTGGAATGTAGGCTAACACTCATAGTTCCAGTAGTTTCCCAGAAATGGTATACAACTTTCTTCCTTCTGAAGAACACAAATATTTTAATACAATTATTTAAAATCTAATGGAAGTAAGCAGGCACCAGAATATTAAGGCTCTCTGCTGGTTTATGGATTATCATGGATCGTTTTGATTCCAGTCATGATGAGTATTTGCACTTTTTGGAGATTCAACATTCTGTCGCTTGGTCACTTGCATTATAGGAGCTCACAAAGATGGATAAAAAATTGTGTTCTGCTGAAGAAAGCAAGTCACAAATTTTGGGATGGTATAAATGATGAGATAATACTCATTTTTAGGTGAGCTATTGCTTTTGAGATTCTGAAGGTTCAAATAATATGCATACCCATTGAGCACGTCATGCAGCTTAAAGCCCTTTCACATCAAACCTGATGAGAAAAAGCAAAAGCAAAACCAAAATGTTGAGCTAGTATTTTTATTTTTTTTTTACCATAATTTGGACCTCAGATCAGCTAAACTATTATTTATAATAAATAAATATATTTATGATGTGTGAGCAGCCCTTGAATGCAGGTATTTATTTTTTGTCTTGTTGACACCCAAGCAACCACAATTTAGATTCATCTGTCCAAACTAAATTCCTCAGCCAAGCCAAGTGTTTCTGCTCAAGCATGTTATCAGTAAGGGTCAGTGTTGCTGTTGCTGTTTGTAAGGCTGACACACTTGGCTAAATGTTTCAGATGTTTGAACAGTTAATGCCAGTATGAAGAAAAACATCTAAATTTAAGAATTTTATTTTTTAAAATTAAAAAAAAAATTATTACTGATCAATGTTAACCTTTCCAATACCTGCAAGCACACACAGTCCTGTGAAAAACATTTGACTGGACCTGAACACACACACACATTGATCCTCATCTTTAAATGCATTTTTTGTTGATGTTTCTGATATTGAATGCTCAGTTTAGTATGTGTTCTGTGCAGTGAAGTACATCCGGGAGGTGTCTCCGCTCTTTAAGAAGTCCTCTATGAGCGCAGATCTGCCTTGGGATGGGCGTCTTCAGTCTCCAAACCTCAGCAGCAGTGACGAGTCACCTAAGAGCAGTGTAAGCCGTGACCGGAAGGTCATCCTGCTCAAAATGAGCTTCATCAGCCGAAACCTCACCATGCCTGACCTGGAAAACAGGTGCGTGTTTGTGTGTGTGAGATTTCAGAAGTAACCAGAAGTAGCATTTTGCTATCGAGGTCGACTATGTCTTTCTACCATGAAGACAAATATGATCTCATCACAGTATATTAGTTAATATTACAATTATAATAGTGTCTGCTAATAAAAAAAAATCAAGAAGTAACATGAACTTTTCATGAATTGCTTTTAAGACATACTGAGTATGTAACACGTTACTTTTAACTTTTAACCGCAGCACTGGGATGATTAATATTTTCAGAGATGCTGTGTGTTTGTTTTAGGCTGCTGGAGCTTCACTCTCCGGATGGCCAGCACACTGTGGTGTTGCGGTGTAAAGACGGGGCCTCTGCTCACTCCTGGTTCACGGCCATTCACACAAATGCTGCTGCCCAATTGCCACAGACGATAAACCACATCAACTCTTTCTTGAGCATCCCCAGCGCTAACTCACACTGCACGCTCAAACACATTGGCTGGCTGGCAGAGCAGGTATCTCTCTCTCTCTCTCTCTCTCTCACACACACACACACACACACACACGCGCAGGCATGCAGTACTTAACACACTAGTAGTTAAGTGTTGTTTTTTTTTAGGAGAATCTGTACTTTTACTTGTTATATTTCTCTGAACTTTCACTTTTACTCCACTACATTTCCTAGTTAAAATGCATACTGTTACTCTGATACATTTCCCCGAAGCATATTCGTTACTCACTACAAATTAAAGGCCCAATCCCTATTCTATTTTATAACCCTTTACCTACCCCTACGCCTACCCCTTCCCCTTGTCCCTTGAAACAGAGTGTCAAGGGGTAGGGGTTAAAAAAAGAGCCCAGAATCAGATATTTTCTGAATTCTTTTAACTATATAAGCGAGAAATGTTTATTGATACCCATGAAGTTACATACAAAATGTTTGTGAAGTCTGTGAATGAGTGTGAAGGTAACATATAACTGGTGTTTCTGAATTTGAACTTTTTGTTCCCCTTTTCTTTTTTTTTTCTACCATTGGTGTTATTTAACCAAGTCGTCCGCTCTTCCCTACCAAGGCTGTTAAGAAAAACATCTCGACCAGGTAAATGTCAGCATGCTTGGTTTATTATTTGGTTCATTATTCATTTGTCAATTTGTGAAAAGTTCACAATTAATTTGACTGTAAATATATAAATGTTTTTCTCTGTGTGTGCAATACAGTGTAGAATGAATGAATGTTGATCCTCATCTTTTTAAAACAGTGTTTTAATTTTTCAGATACTTTGAGTAGCTGCATCTTATTCATTTATCTGATGTGAAGGTTTCACCTCTCTCTGTTACTTGTCTTAAGGTTAAGCATTTTAATTTCATTGTCACTGTCTTTAGTCTTTACCTGAAAGTAACTGAATTGCATTTCATTGAATTGAAAACATAGGAAAGTGAATGCGTTTTAGGGTGGCTAAAGAGTGTCTGTTTATTTAGTAGGCATTTTATGACAGCTCACTATGCATTTTTTTTTTACTTGCATCATGGTTTGGAGACACTTTAACCTGTTTATCATGATATTTTCTATTTTAATCTCCTGCTTCCCGCATATATGTTTGAAATTCGTCTTGTTGTATAACTTGTGCTAAATATAATATTTGCAACCTGCATCCTTCTGGAGTTGATTTCATGATTTTTCCTCCTTTGGGTGTCATGTAAAAACAGAGAATTTTAAAATTTAGTGACTGTCAATGCAAGCTTGATGCAAATTTGATCTATTTGACATATCAGCATTCATAAAGGAAGAGAACACCACTCGTGACCCATACTCAGAAGCAGTGGGCAGCCAATGCTGCTGCGGTGCCTGGGGAGCAGTTTGGGGTTTGGTGCCTTGCTCAAGGGTCTCACCTCAGTTGTGGTATTGAGGGTGGAGAGAGTGCTGGTTATTCACTCCCCCTACCTACAATCCCTGCCGGACCTGAGACTCAAACCCCCGATCTTCGGGTTACAAATCCAACTCTCTATCCATTAGGCCACGACTGCCCCAATAAAAGGAGTTTTGAATGTCTGATAAAGTAATTTTATAGAGAAAAAGTTCTTCTCAGCTCTCTTTCTATATATGGTGAAATACTTGAGAATTATGTTTGCGTTTTCTTTTCTTTCTTTTTTTTTTGCCATCTGATTGGATGTCTTGTTTTATAGTGCAAAGACATTCAGACATTTTACATGTAAAGTGTCCATAGTTCTTGGTGCTTTGGATTGTTTATTTAATCAGAGTCTTATAATTAAAATTCCTCTTTATTCTGCTCATTTTCTCTCTCTCTCTTGTTCAGCCTGCAGTGCAAATGGCTCCCCTGCTGTTGCTCCTCTGTCTTCCCATTGCCCTCTGTTGCGAAACGGTCCCCAGCACCGAGTGCGAAAAGCTTCTCTTTGTACCAGGGCATAATTTGGTGGGAGAAGGCTTTGACATTGTGCAAATGAAGACCACCGGAGCTTTTGTGGTGGATGTGCGGACCTACATGCGTGGAGGAGAGCATGACAACTGCACTCTGTGTGAGAACAAACTGATCAAGGAGAAGTAGAAGTTGCCAGCTTCGGTGGTCGATCAAGGTGCAGTGCTGTTGCAGCCTCACCGCCAAGGTGTATGAATCGGCCAGCTCAGTTCTTAAGGACACCATCAGTTCAGCCAGTGCCAGCTATAAGATCGGGCTGAGTGTGCCCATGGTGGCAAGTATGGCTGTTGGTGGGACACATTCACGTTTGGCCAGGTTTGCCAAAAGCCACACATCTCAAGACAAGCACTCCTTCACAACCCACACCTTCTCCTGTTGTTACTACTCGTAAGTCCTGGTATATATGTGTGATTTTTTTTTTTGTGGCCACTTTCAATTGGTTATTCATCCAAAGTGGGGTTTTCACAGCAATGCCATAGAAGGACCTTTTAGTTAATAGCACTTAATAGAATATTTTTTTTCTTACCGTCAAGAACATTTACTATTCCAAAAATATTTTTCCACTGCAAAGAACCTTTAGTGCAATGGAAAAGTTTTATAGATGGTAAAGGGTTTTGTCATGGAACCATCAGTGCCAAAAAAAGAACCTTTATTTTTAACAGTGTATAGTGGAAAAGGGTTCTTTAAATTATTAAAATGTCCTTCACACTATAAAAAAAAAAAAAAAAAAAAAATAGGTTCTTTTAAGAACTGTTCACTGAAAGGTTCATTGGGGAACTATGCACACTTATTATGAAAAAACAAAAACAAAACAAAACAACAACAACAACAAAATAATTTTAAGAGTGTATTGATCTTGTTTATTGAGAGAACTGTTTAAAAAAATTAACTGGCTACTCTATGATTGATTGGCTGTTGTTAAACAACGTAAAACTGTAGAATCGCATAGTAAACAGCACTCAGCTCAATATTCATAAGCTTGGTACAGTCATGGACATGTGACGTTCAGCTTTAGCGTCTGGAAAATCGTTAAAAATGTTGCAAATACATTAACTGGAGTGATGAACAGATGAAAAGTATTATTCTGCAGTATTTCAGCTGATTTACTGACCTCAAGAATATGCAAATCAGAACATTAAGGTTTACAAACGTAGTGAAATTTAAAAACCTGACTACCCAGGATTAATTGTAAATTGTAAGATCAAATATAAACTCTGTGGAAGCCTGTTTTTCTGTCATTGTAGAAACATATATCTATGCAAATGTAGTGGAAAAAAAGTTTCTATTAGGAAATAGTTACATTGTGAGATAAAAAGATAAAAAGCTGCAAATGTCAGATATATAAGGTCGCAATTATGAGATGTTAATTCACAATTGTTGAGATAAAGCTGCATATTTCGAGATCTTGGTTGGGGTATGAGCATATTTAATTTTTGCACCATATTTAATTTTTGTCAGGGATGAAAATGAGTCTATAGAAGTACAGTGTGTATAATGGATTGTACTGCTGGCTAACAACATGCGGAGGAAAAAAATTCAGTATAGACAAAAAGTGCATCAGTTTTGAAAGTTGTGACTTGCAAAAATGATTTGATCTACACTCAGAAAAAAAGGTACAAAAATTGTAACTACTATGTACCTTTAAGGTACAAAGGTATATACCATCCCAGTGACAGCTTTTGTATTTTTTCTTTTCTGATAGTGTAGAGCTTTATACAGTGCTTGCCACTGTAAATACTGTAAGTCTGTCCCTCACAGCCTTGTTTTAATCTGCCACAAAAGCAGTATGTCATCTAATCTGACTATAAATGTCTATAAAGTCACAATTACCTGGGGTTTGTCTGGGGTTCGAACTTACACTGAGGCGTAAAAAACCCAATAAAGTCTTTCTTTCACAGGTTTCGTCTTCATGCTCGACCTCCACTGACCAAAGAATTTTCGGACTCCACCACTTCACTGCCTGCTAAATATGACAGCCAGTCAGAAAGCGCGTACAACCATTTCATTTCGATCTACGGGACACACTTCTTGCGGAGAGTCAACCTGGGCGGCCACGTCCGTTCAACCAATGCTGTGAAGGGTCCATGAAGGGTCTGTCGGTACATGATGTGAGCAACTGCTTATTGGCGGAGACGTCCGTCGTCATTGA
>JAUZSZ010000115.1:32515160-32530025 GCA_034780575.1 Labeobarbus marequensis | reverse complement strand
ATGTTTATCAGTACATTACAGAAAATAATGAACTTTATCACAATATGCTAATTTTTTGAGAAGGACCTGTACATTGTGTATACTATACTTGAGATTCAATTCTACACAAATATGAAAATAAAAGTATTTGTCTGTGGCCAAAATATAATGATAACAATAACAATAACAATAATAATAATAATAATAATAATAATAGGCTAATGTATGGTTTGGAGTCACATTTGCCTTAAATATTTTATGTTTCCTGAGAGATATTCATTAAATTCAAAGATAAAGATGCTTCTGATTCGTCACTTGTGTCTTTTATCTCATCCTCAAGTGGTTTTGACGTTTTTTGCCTTATCCATATAAACAGCACAGTTATGCACACTGGGAATGCAAATCCAAGTAGAAAGGCAGCCACCGCCTTAAGTACATGTTCTGTGATTTGTGACAGAAACAAAGATTTCTCCCCTGAAACAAAGAGACAGAGCAAATCAGTTGAGTTTTCACATAATTTACCATTATGCTCAAATAAATTATGTATGCCCTTGTGAGCGACTCACCATAGGTGGTCTTCAATTTCCCATCAATGCTTAAGTGTTCAGTCTCACAGGTAACATCGTGGGTGCTCACGTTACTAAGGCTAAGATAGGAGGTCATCTGGAAAGTGCCATCTTTGTGAGGAAGTATTCCAGTAGTTGATACACCAAAATAGATGGGTCTTCCTTTTTGGGTCCAGCGTATTTTAATGACATTTGGATAGAAGCCATGCACAACACATTTAATATATTCCTGACTCTTTTCTCCTCCGGAAGACACATATACTGCAGGTTTTGCTACATTTGAAAAGAAAGCAATTGTTTATCAAATTTGCAATGTGAAACTGAATTTAAACAGAAAATATACAGTATATGTACTTTAAATATATTTATGCATCAAAAGTATACATCTAATTTACAGTGATAGACATGTCCTGCAGATTTACCTGCCCTGGAGAGGGAGTTGTTGGACTTGAGGAAGACGGTTTTCACTGCAGAACACACCTTTACTAGTCGTGCCTCTTTTCTTTTAATGTATTCTTTGCTCTTTCTCTCTTCTGCTAAAAGCTGACCAGGTTCACTGGTAGCAACCACAGTTTCTTTCGCTAAATCCACATGCATGATGTCTCTGCCATCATACCCATAGCGCCAGAAACGGCTTACTTGCCCGTCATTGTTAAATGCACATCCGATGAACTGCTGGTATGCATGTTCTTCTAAAATAAACCAATTGCAATAGCATTATTAGTTACTTTCAGTGGCTCACATGCAGGTAATTTAATGTTAAAATGTGCACAGAACCCATATGGATCAGTTTTTTTAGCCTTTGTCTTTGTCTGGACTGACATGTTGAGGTTTTTTTAAAAATAGATATTGGTAAGATTCAGAGATTCTGTTTGCTACTGCGGAGCATTGAAATATTTCTATTTTGCACACTCAGGTTTGCAAACAAACTTAAAACTTCTTAAAACACTTACCATTTTTTATGTATTCACTTAGACAGTATTGCATAACTGTACATGACTGTATGACAGTATTTTATATAAAAATACTGTGTGTGTGTGTGTGTGTGTGTATATATATATATATATTTTTTTATTTATATTTATTTATTTATTTATTTGTTTATTGGACAAAAAGGCCTTACCTGCTCCAAGGATGGTGTTAAAGAAAGCCATGATGAGGGGAAAAACTAGCATTGTGTCTTGTCAACATTCACTACACTTGAAGTCGAATTTCAAAACTGAAAGTAGGTATTTTTTATCGCTGTGCTATAACGGTGCAATCCAGTTATTTTGTGACTACCAGTTTTGCATTTGCAATCACTTTATATGACCAAAACTAAATGATTCAAAATTGTAAAAGGAAACAACAGCATTACAAAAGTGAAAGTACAGAATGAAAAAATAAATAAATTAGTCAAGACATCATGTGACGAAGAACAGTTATGTAATTCGTCACATGATGTCTTGACTAATTTTTTTTATTTTTTTTTTTTGATTCTGTACTTTCACTTTTGTAATGTTGTTTTGCACTTCCCGGCCACCACTGTTGAAACAACAAGACATTGGCTTTTGGTTACTTTCTGAAGACAACTGTGTGAATGGCACACATGGGAATCATCCAGACATTTGTGTTAATACTACTGCTTTCTCCTCAGATCACCATGTGGACAGGTTATTTAAAATATTGTTTTGTTTTCACATCGTTCCTTTTCAACAGGAAGTAATGCATCATTTAGACAACACGAAGAAGACAGTCTTAGCATGTGTAAATTCATTGCATTTATTAATGTGAAAATATTGCACTGCATAACATTTTGAATATAAACCTGATTTTTTTTTTGTAAGTATATTTTTCATATTTTTCAACTTAAAAAGGTCATACGGTCTCAGAGACCTGAAGCTAAACATGAGGGTTAAATAGGCAATGATATTTAATATTTATATGTTAATACATGTTAATGAAGTTAAATGGACCGAAATGACTTGTTGGTATTATTTGTAGGCTATTGAAAGAATATAATCATTCAAATTAAATGTTGAATGTTTAATTTTCAATGACTGTTCTCTCTCCAGACTTGGACAAGAGTATTAATGAATGAGTTGTGTTTTTTTTAGACTACCAGACAGTAAATGTCCTGGCCTACACACGGATGATGGGGAATGGCTCTATAGACCAGGCAGTGGTTGTTTTGGTGAATGAAGCCACATTTGCGTACTTTGACCAGGCAAAAAACACATTTGTCTTGCGTCCCAGTGCAAGCGCCGGGTTCTCGGTTTTAGAAGGCAGCGATCGCTCGTTCTGCATGTATGAGGTGTTAGCAGGATTTTATCGACAAACTGATTACATGGAGAAACTCAAACAAGAAACAAATTCATCAAAATCACTTTTGGGTAATCTGATTAGATGTTCTGATGTCTAAACTGACATTTGTGCGTGTGTGTGTGTGTGTGTGTGTCTGTACTTGTTAATGCTACATTATGGGGACCAAATGTCCCCACAAAGAGAGTAAAACCTGATATTTTTGACATTGTGGGGACCGGTCTGTGATCCCCACCAGGGAAAAAAAAAAGATTAAAAATAGTAAATGATGTTTATCTGAAAGTGTAACACTGCAAACAGGTTTTCTGTAAGGGGTAGGTTTAGGGTTAGGGTTGGGTTAAGGGATAGAAAATATCAATTGTTCTGTATAAAAGTAATAGAAGTCTACAGAAAGTCCCCACAATTCACAGAAACAAACGTGTGTGTGTGTGTGTGTGTGTGTAAACCTGTTTGCATTGTTACACTTTCAGACAAACATCATTTACTATTTTTTATCATTTATTCCCCTTGAGGGGACCGCAGGCCAGTCCCCACAATGTCAAAACATTTAAGGTTTTACTATCCTTGCGCGGGCATTTGGTCCCATAAACAACACACACACACACACATATATATTTACATATATATATATATATATATAAAATAGGTCAACTACTTCTAATTTGAGTTCTTTTTTTTCCCGCAGTACGTCCTTCAGTCAATGTGTATACGGAGTTTCCTGAACAACAAGGAAAAGTAAATGTCCTTTACTGCTATGCCACTGGGTTTTACCCCGGTGACATTGAAATAAACTTTTACTTAAATGGCCAAAAGTCCACTGTGAAAGCAGAGACCTCTGACTTAATGTATGGGGAAGACTGGACCTTCAGAGTGTACAAATATATGAATATCACCCCACAGTTTGGGGACGAATACACATGTGAAGTGAGACACAGTAGTTTGGCTGAACCTAAAATGACAGAGTGGAGTAAGTTTTAGTAACTTTACTGGAAATGTGAAATATAAAGTTTGTTCAAATAGTAATATATTGATAAAATCATTAATAAAACTTTTTTTTTTACTGTTTTTAAACTTTTCTGAAGGGCCTGAATTTTCAGGATCCACGTCACATCTCGCCTGGGCTTATGCACTACCTCTTGGCATCCTGTTGGGAATCGTGGTGTCTGTCCTGATTTTAAGAAGAAAACTGCCTTCTCAATTATAATGGGGAAAAACTGAACTGCATTATGTTCATCTGAACTTTGTGGCTTATACATGAGCACAGTATAAAACTCATTTATTTGGGTAGAATCCATTACAATCTTAATGTAGCTTTCCTGTAGCTCAAACAGTAGCGCGTGGTGCTAGCAATGCCAAGATCATGGGTTTGATTCCCAGGGAAAGCAAGGGATGACAAAAATGTAAAAAAAACTGTAACTTGAATGCAGTGTAAATGTAATCTATAATTAAATCTATGCTTGCCATTTTTTATGCCTGGTTTCACAGACAAGGCTTAAAGCCTAGTCCCAGACCAAAAAAATGCATGTTTGAACCGAAAGCAACATGCACTGACATATCTTGAAATATGTCAGTGCCACTGATTTGTATCAAAATGTACACCAGTATTGTTTTTTATAAGGCATATTTAAAACAAACCCTACTTAAATGCACTAATTTAACTAAGGACTAATACTGGCTTAATCTAAGTCCCGTCTGTGAAACCAGGCCTTAGTGCTCTTTAGTCAATGTAAAATAGTCTGTATTTACTGTCAGGGGCATATGTAGATGGTGCCTGCTCCAGAAAAATAAATAAACAAACAATTTTTTACCTTAACGTCAATGTCTCTGTGCACACGGTCTCAAGTTCTCTCTCACTCAGACGTATAGGCCTATGTGAATAAGGCTAAAAGTAACCTAATGTGTTTAGCCTATATAACTACTCACATTTTTACACAAGGACCAGATAGGGCCACTGTTTACTGTGCAAGACCCAATCTAAACACCTGGTGGCAGCAAACCACAAAAAATTGACATTGTTTACCGTGGTTAAGATACTTCAATACCTTTTAAAACACTTATTTAGAAGATTTCGAAGATAAATGTCTTCAAATGCAAACCATATCTTTTATGTCTCATCATACTTATACATATGTAGATCTGCACAGTAGTGACATTTTGATGGACGAATGGATGCTGCTCTCACGCTTAGCGAATCGGTTCGACTGAATCATTTAAAAGAATCATTCCGAAAGAACAACTCGCGAATCAGTCATCACGAGTCTTCATGAGGAGAACAGGAGCATCTTTACTAACTTCTGCAACAGTTTATCAAACATTTCCTCTCGGGCTTGTTTCTACGACTAATAGACTGCACAGCTTGGAACCGTAAACACACTTGAGGATTAAAAACAACCGACACAAGAAGACAATTCAGCGTTTTTACAGAGACTCAGATAGAGGAGGATGAAGTTATCATACACAGTTTTTCTCCTGCTGAATTTATTATCATTGTACGACTGTAATGATGCAGCGCAGGTGAGTATACACGTATGATTATATAATAATATTAATATTTATATAACATAATAACTGCAACATTCACATGAATATGAAACTATAATGTAAAAAATCAATTATATTAGTACATTATATGATTTTATATGTTGCAAAAACCTAAGTATCGAAAGCAGTCTCAATTACAAACATTTAACAAACTTGGCATACAGATCAATTCATTTGAATAAACATTGTATGATATTTTGTTTTGTTAGTTTAGTTGTTCCAGAAGTACTGAATTATGGAATTACATAAAATAACAAATATCATATGTGCTCAGATTCTGCCTTTACTGATATTTCTTTCCTTTACTGATTATTTTTGCTCAATGATTTTTAGTTAATAGGGAATTTGATGATTTTTGGTGCATTTATGAAGTCAGTTCTTGTCCTAGAGAGACCATCTATGTTTTTTTGTGTGCGTGTGTGTTTTTTTTTTTTTAGCAAAATATATATTAATTGATCTTTTTTTAACCTAACAAATGTCTTTTTGAGTTTTGCTTGATTTTTTTTCTTCACAATAAATTCCACTTGCATAGATAAACGTTTATGCAATCTAATTCAGTGTCATTGAGACATTTCAAGTGTGACTTGAGCGTCCAAAAGTGTTTGGAGCCCGTGATGTATGTAATATCATTAAATATGTCAGAGGCATTTTTGCATTTTCTCCAGATTAGCACTGCCTTTATTTACCATGGCAAAGCGCTTAGTGAAATTTAAGGCCGATACATTTCCTCTCTCCTCTAACGAGACTGTATTCAACTGCCATGAATAACATACAGGAGACCAGTGTTTTGGACAGAGGTCGTGGAGACATCTGCCTAACAGCTTTCTGTAGAACTGCCATCGAGCGGCTGAAGAGAAAAAGCGAGTATTAGTCTCTTACATGTGGTTCCTGGAGAGGACCGAGAGGTTGCCCACTGACCGAATGCACGGTCCAAATGCATCTGGGACAACATCGCTTCTGATAAATTGTTGCTGGAGTAATATTTGTGTTTCTAAGGGAACTCGGTTGTGTGCTGGCATGCCGATGAGCTGCTAAACACTGGCCTGAGCTTTCATGTCATGCCCCACAGGAGTCCCCGTGCCTTAATGCATGACATCACCCACAACATCTGGCCTTGATCATTCATGTGTGCCATTTTTCATTTTCATACAAAGCTAACGTTTAGTGGGAATGTTCCTTGCGATCGTTTTTGGATGTCCAATATCTCCTCCATATGAGCTTGTGTTCGGGCAAATCTGTAATTTAGGGATAACTTCTTGCCATCAAATTGTAACCAGGTGCTCGGATGGTTGCTTAACTCATGTGCATTTTTTGCCTCAGGGTTGTATGGATAAGCACCGAGTGATGGGGATACTGCGTCAGATGGAGAAGTTTCTTAAAGGACAGGAGATCCGATTCACCGAAGGGCTTCGGATTATGAAGTCCAAGCTCACCAACCTTCAAAACTCACTGTCCAAGCTCCCACAAGCAGACCAATCCTCATGTAAGTGCCATAACACATGACATACTCGTATATGTCATTAACTCAATGGACTGTGTGAGTGTGAAGTTTCAGCTTTCCTAAATGTAGATGTTTATTCTGACTTACTGATTCCACATCGAGCAGGTGTGTGTGATGTCATTCAGGCATCTGGAGTTGCTGGCGTCATAGTCGTCGACTCAAGGGCACTGTAAAACATACATCAAAGCAGAATATCAAAGATGTAAACCTGCTGGCTGCTTCAGATTTGAGGCCAGCGCTGTTATTGTTTCATAAGTAAAACTAAAACTATCAAAAATAGTTTTCAGTAAATCTGAAATTAAAATATAATATTAGATGAAACATTAGAACTTAAAAAACTTGGCGGCTACAGTGAAAAAAAATAAACTTTGAAACAACTTTCACTTAGAAATTGCTAGTGAATTTTACAAAGTAACACACTGAATTAAACATGAATTGTTGAAGTAGAAAGAATAAAATAGTATTTTCTTGTCAAATGTACTCAAGTAATCTTTGTTTTATTTACAGCTTCAAAAAAATATTTTTTGAAGCTGTAAATAACTGTAGTTTTAAATTGAAGTACTTAAATTACTAAAACTGACATAAAAATAAAATAAAGCTAAAAAGAAATAGTTTAAGAATCTCAAAACTAAAAAAAATGACAAAAGCTCATAACAAAATTACTAAAACTTAAACTAAAATTAAAATGAAAATTGAAAATGCAAATATAAAAGCCTATTTTTAATAAACACTGAAATAGTCTAAAATAAAATAAAATTAATAATTATGCAAGCTGCCCTTAATTGGAAGATGAATAATCTTTTGCGTTTGACAATAGACAATGGGCCTTTTTGCATGGAAAATGTCCCTCAACTTTTAATTTAATCACACCTTTAGACAGAGTAGATAGTATATATAATCTTACATCTATAAAATGAGAGACTAAATGGGTAAACTTACAGTCTGTTCAACAGGTTGCACTGAAATAGCATTGAAAATTTATTCATGCATTTCCAGTGCACATAAAAACTCTGCACCTCTAGCGCCACCAAGCAAAATTGCAAAAATATTGATTGTTCTCAAACAGGTTTCCTGCCATTGATCGAGTCAATGTTGCTGCATCAGGATGCAAACAGAGCATTGTTATTATGGTGTTTTTGCATATTAAGCTAGGAACAGCGAAAGTATTTGACCACAGAAAAAAAAACTACTCTTCAGCTTTAAATATGATGTCTGACTGAAGTCTTTTTTTGTAATCAGGAAAATGAATTCACTTAAACTGAAGGCTCTTCAGTCACACACTTTCTCAAGGATTTGCACTCTGCAAAATGGGTTTGTTGAATGAAAGAGCTTGTGTTAGTTGGCAACAAAGTCAAAAAAAAAAGTGTTTTTGGAAAATAATTCTTGCATAGAGGATTTATTAATCCTAATAAACGAGCCTCAGAATTCCAACAAATCAAAGATCTTTCGAATTCTGTTTGTATTTTGTAAGCATGAAATGACTTCCTTCCTTTAAAATGAGTGGTCTGGCTGCTTCTTCAGGTTTGGAAAGGAGTCTAAGCTCTCGATTACGCTCAGCACTCTATGGATAATGTGAACGGGTCGGATGTGTAGCTGTGTCATTTGGCCCAAGCTACTGCACAGTTTATGAACCAGGGTTGGCAGCAGGAATGATCAAGAGTTACTTGGCATTTGTAGCAGCCAATGCTTGACAGGATAAACTAAGTAGATTCTTTGACAATCTCTTCAGATTGTGCATTCTTCTCATCTCCCAGTGATTACAATTTTAAATGTGACCCTGAATGTTTCATTTACAGAAAATGCACAAAATGGCACAATGGTACCATGTTTTTTAAGACAATACTGTGGTAATTCTTGTTGTTTTTGTTGTTTTAAGATATTTTGGAGGTATTTAAAATTTTTACACAGCAGGTTTAAAAAACAGTATTATTTTAATTTCCTTCAGATGCTATTATAGCTTTTACTGATTTTAAGATTTAGTAACTTTGTTGTGGTTTTTTATGTCTATAGTTTTCATTAATTTTATTTCAGTTTTAGTTATTTTAGTGCAAAAAGGTAAACTAACTGAACTAAATGAAAATGAGAAATGTTGCCTTGGCTATATATATATATATATATATATTTGTATTTTATTTCAGGAAAGGTTTATTTTAAATTAAATAATTAATTTATTAATTTAGGTTTTAGCTATAAAAGTTCTGGCTTCATAAAACCTTGAGAATTTTTTTTTCTTTTTTGGTGCATTGATTTGCACAATTAAACAGGTAACGTATATTAGTAAATAATATAGAATCAACTCTGATTTAATGATTACCTTAATAAGACATAAACAACATACAGTACAAGCACCAGGCCTTGTTCTTCTGTACGGTCCACGTGGTATTGTTCGCCTATTCTTAAGCTCTCTGTATAAAATGAGGCATTTCCCATCTTTTCCCATGACAGTTCCCATTCACATTCAGTAACACATGCCTGCCTTCAAGCAAAATATCCCAGCATTTCAGCATGGGTGGCGTCCGTCCCTCATGTAACCCTGTTCTTCTCTCACATTCCCCTCTCTTTATGTCTGTTTCTCCTCTCATGTCATCTTTAGCCCAGTCCTCATGTCCACCTCTGGTGGCTCCGGCCCATGGGAGGAAGTTTGGCTCAAAATACCTGGTGGGTCATGAGGTCCATTTCACGTGTTCTCAGGGTTATCGCATGATAGGAACAGGAACACGTGTGTGCCAGGAGAACGGCACCTGGAGCGGAGTCAGTGTCGTCTGTAAAGGTGGGTAGAAACCTTCTAATTAATGTGTATCATATACTGTTAATTATGAAACCTCAACACAAGTGAACATCACTGCATACTTACTAGAAATATACATATGTGACCCTGGACCACAAAACCATTCATAAGGGTCAATTTTTTGAAACTGAGATTTAGACATATAAATAAATAAGCTGAATAAATAAGCTTTCCATTAATGTGTGGTTTGTTAGGATAGGACAATATTTGGCTGAGATACAACTATTTGAATATCTGCAATCTGAGGGTGCAAAAAATCAAAATACTGAGAAAATCACCTTTAAAGCTGTTCAAATTCAAGTTCTTAGCTATGCATAATATTACTAATCAAAAAATTAAGTTTTGATATATTTACAGTAGGAAATTTACAAAATAACTTAATTGAACATGATCTTTACTTAATATCCTAATGATTTTTGGCATAAAAGAAAAATCGATAATTTTTACCCATACAATGTATTTTTGGCTATTGCTACAAATATACACGTGCTACTTAAGACTGGATTTGTGGTCCAGGGTCACATATAGAGAAAGAGATACACCTTGCACACACACAAACACAGCAGATGAGACAAGACAAGAGACTGTCTTTACTTCATTTGAGTTAATTCAAGCAATTCATTCAAAACCGTTGATTCAGTCAGGGTAGAAACCAACAATGAGTGAACCATTGAAACATTCAAGAACGCTGATTGTTGAAAAAAGTGACTGCCTTTATGAGTGTGTCAACCTGTTTGCTCAAAACTCTGATTCGTTCAGGAACGAATCAAGTGTCTGATTCATTCTGGAAAGAGTCAATGAATCATTCACACAATCGATTCATTCAAAAACACTGCTTCATCCAGCAAGTAAACAAGTGGGTGACTTTTATGAGTGAATCATCGATTCAACTGATTCACTCATAAATGTCCAGCGAAACAAGTGAGTGAATCATTGAATCATTGAAAGGTGTTTCTAGTCTTTCATAAGTACCCATCAAAAAGTGCCCCCATATTATAATTCTCTTTTTTTAACGTTTGGCTTTATGTATATAAATCGCCTTTTCCTGCAGTACTGTATGTTGCTCATTCACAAGCTCCAGTTGTGGGATAAAGAGCTGATTCATCGTGGACACACAAATGAAACAAGATGTCTGCGAGATTTGTTTCATGCAATAAATTTGAGGTAAATTTCATGCAATCTAGAGCTATTTTTGTTTTCTGTCTTAAAGGATCCCATTATGGTGTGAGAAACCCGTCCAAATGCTTCAGTGTGTGAGCTGTCCGAATGAATCAGTCTGAAATTTCAGTCGCTTTTGTGAACCCATTTGACCGATTACATTAATAGTGATTAATTTGCAAAACAGCTGATAGAATCACACAACATGATTGCTAAACTATTATAGTACAGGCTTAAAACGCAACTCTCATTTTATAGCATGTTACTCTGTCATAGGCCTGAAAAGGTTGAAGACTGCTGCAACAGAGAACTGTTTTAAATTATTGTTGAAGTGGATTAGAAACTCAAAAACCAGATAAAGCATCATGTATCATCCTCATACCTAGCCCACTGCTCTTCACCATGTAACTATATTTGTGTTATTGTGCAAAATTCCTGGACTAAGACACCGAGACTACCATTTTATTGTTGTATTGTGAGATGGGTAATCTGAAATCCCATTCAGGGTGACACTAGTGAGATAGAGCCTGAATACCAATGCTTGTGAAAAAAAAAGTGACTGTGAACACCATAGCTAGCAAAAGCAGCACTACACACAGTTACACATAGGCAGAAAGATAAGGAGCACTGAAGAAAGAGGGGCATTCTTCACTCTTGAGCTGCACTGAATGAAGCTCTCGTTAAAGAAGCATTAAATGTCCTGAAACGCAACGAAACACCTGTACTTGCATTCCTGTCCACGTTGCGTCTCAATGGCCTTCATGCTTCAGGTTCAACTAGCTACTGTAAAAAGAGCCAGCTTCATAGGTCAAGTTTCAGCTTGAACTGCAAATACACTACCGCTCAAAAGACTGGAGACTCTCGACTGAACTCATGTTTCTCATGAGCTTAAAAAATGTTTGACCTAAAAGCTTCTGCTCAGGGTTTTTAACAAAAACTAAAACCACTGTTATTTGAACATTTCTGTTACATGGAAAAAAAACTGACTGAAAGAAAAACTTTTGTTAAAAACTGTGAAGATATGTGAAGCAGAGTTGTTTAATATTATTTATACACTATTATAATATTTTATTAATATTTATTAGTTTCAGTCATTTTTTATGTGACTAATTTTTATATTTCTTTTTGCTTTTATTTCTTATTCCTTTATTTTCATTACAGTTTTGGTTTTAATAATTTTAATATACATATTACACTTATTTTACTTCAGTTTGTTGCAGCTGCAACACTAATATTAATTCATATTTATATTTTATCTCTGCTATATTTTAATGAACAAAAACGATTTTTAGTAGTGTTAGTTAGCAATAATATTAATGTGAAGATAACTGAAGTGAAAATAATTATGTGAATAAATAAGTACTAAAATAACTAAAACTCAAATAAAAATGAATAAAAACGAAGAAAAATTGACAAAACAACATAATTACTAAAACTTTAAATAAAATTAAAATGAAAATATAAAAATAAAAAAACATTCAAAATAATAAATAAAAACTATAATAGTATCTCAGTGATACTAAAGTAACACTGCTTAATTTTGTAGAAAAACATAAAGGTGACGTTTTACAAGGTTTGTTTACATTAACAAAGTGATAAATACTGCAACAAATGTATTGCACATTATTAATGTTAGTTATTGAATGCATTAACTAATGTTAACTAACCAGACCTTATTGTAAAGCACTATAATAAATGTATAAATAAATAAATAGTGCAGCTGAAACCAGAATTATGTATAAAACCCCATTTTTACCTATAAATAAATAAATAAGGTTGTGATTTTCTTAAGGTTACAACTATATTTCTCATTATTGCATATCCCAAAATTAAAATTTTTGTTTATTGCAATTGTTTTTTTTTTCGTCTCATCTGTTTTATTTTTCACCCTGAAGTGAAAACAGGCATCCATAAAATCACACATTTCTCAAGTCAAGTCAAGTCACCTTTATTTATATAGTGCTTTTAACAATACAGATTGTGTCAAAGCACTTAAATTTTAACAGATTAAACATTAAATTTTCAGTTAAATGCATTTCATTATTGAATTCAGAGATGTCACTATCTAGCTCAGTTTAGTTTAATTAGTATCTGTGAAATCAAACTGACGATAATCGCTAGAAATTAAGTGTCCAATCTCAGATGTTTCTCCTTCAATAGTTTTCAAAAGCATCCCAGGATGCACTTCATGAGCAGAGCTTGTAATCTAAACAGAAGCAGCTCAAACAAAGTTTTCATTTCTCGCATGTTTTGCTCACTACATCATTTTTCCATCTGTGGTATTTCGTAGCTTTGATACTTTACTATTATTCTAAAATGAGAAAATCGTAATAAAGAATAAACATGTGTTCAGACATTCCTGGTAGTGTCTGTGTTTTGTATGAAGTCTCAGAGGTCAGAGGTTAAGCTCACGCACACACATCTCATTAAGCCGCCCATGGTCCGATAGCATGCAACTATGCAAAGCATGCTATTGATGACTTCCTTTAATATCGCTGCTGGCTGCATTCTGGACATTCCAAGTGGTACAGTGGGACGGGGCGAGCGTGTGTTTGAAAGGGGCGTGTGTTTGAGAGAGAGTTTAGGTTTAAAGGCTGCACAGACAGTGTAATGTCTATATTTCTGCAGACGGGGTAAGTGAGTCTATTTTGAGAGTTTTGAGGTCCGAAAGTACCTTTCAGAGTTGGTGAAAAAACAACTATGTTCATAGGCAGTTTTGAAATATTTGGGGGACTGAAGTGAACCTTTTACATCTGTAAATTCTCGCACTTAAAATAAACAGGAGAAGGATCATGAGCGCTGTTGTCGAAGAAACATTCCTTTGGCCGGAAAAGTCAAAACTTTTGATTCCAAACCTCCTTTTTCTCATTCACTCTCCTTATGTCTGATGTCCAACTGGAGCAGGTTCTCCACATTTTAAGGAACTGCTGTGGATTTTTTTTCACACTGGATTTTCCCTGTGGAAAATGTTCCAGGTGCAATACAAGTTCAACTTGAAAGCATTTGTGGCACAATGTTTACCACAGAAAATAATTTAGACTCGTCCAAACACACACATAACAATTAATAACAATGAAGCACATCACATCCATTCTCATTACTGTAATGTGAATACATATATCTATATGGTCATCAATTGCATTTTATTTACAGTATGTTTATTTGTAATTTGTTTGCCCATAACACAGGAATTATGGATAATGATATATATATATTATAAATAGTGCAAAATATTACTATTTTATATTATAACACTATTTGTTAATTACTATATAGATGAAATATAAATATTAGTAAATATTTGAAATAAAAATAATTTAAAGCTAGATAGAAATATAAAAAGTACTAAAAAATTATAAAGGCACAAAAAAATGACTGAGACTAAAATAAAACTAAAAACAAAATATTAATAAATACTGTAAGTGTATAAATAATACTAAAATAACACTGCTTCACGTACCTGCTTTTGCTTTTGGGCTTTTGAGTGCAAGTCTGTTTATTTTCGTTGTATATTTGTAAGCACCTGAATTAATTTATTTATTTATTTATTTATTGGCAGGTCAAATTTCAAATATTTTCTGTGGTCACTGACATTATGCCAATCGCTTATACTGAACCCAAAACTTTTCTTATTATAATGCACTCATTTGAAATTAGGAATTTAATACACTTATTTCACTTTATTTTACTTCGTATATAGTTTTTGACAGTAATTTTCCACAATGATGTAAACCGGCCGAAAAATCCAGCATATTTTCGAAAGCATTTACAAATCATCTAAACCAGATACCTGACCACAGCATTACACCCTACTTCCATCACTACTCTTTTATCAT
This sequence comes from Labeobarbus marequensis, assembly GCA_034780575.1. NCBI lineage: Eukaryota > Metazoa > Chordata > Actinopteri > Cypriniformes > Cyprinidae > Labeobarbus > Labeobarbus marequensis. The sequence goes on along the minus strand of JAUZSZ010000115.1, from coordinate 32,515,355 downwards.
AGAAATAACCACAAATCAAATCAAAAGAAAGCGGTTTCAGGGATCATTGCATCAGCTCTTCAGGGATCTCTGCCTTAACATGTGTATCTAACAGCGCTCTATCGGCTCATCTCTGGTGAACGTGTTAACGCTGCTTCTGTCCACAGGCCTCATGAGCATGCTCTCACTGTCCATTACAGATATTTACAGCAGCGG
>JAUZSZ010000115.1:32146702-32157803 GCA_034780575.1 Labeobarbus marequensis | reverse complement strand
CCCCCCACCCCCAACTCTAAACTCTAGCCAACAGTCTACAGCAATCCATTTTGCAATTGAGTTTGCCTGTGGTAGGCTTAGGATCTCAGACAAAGTAAACTTAGTGCACATTCTTTCTCAGAGAACATGTTCATGTATTCCATCTGTGCTAAATTACCTCATTTATTGTACTAAACTGATGCCTTTTATTGATTCCAATAATGACTTAATTTCTCATTTCTCTTGTAGGATCATGTGGAACACACACACCATACATGAGACCTGTGTACCCCACCAAAACCTATCCAAATTTGTATACAATTACAACAGTATGTATTAAGTTTGTGTACTTTGTGTTACATTTTACAAGTTTAAATACCCTTTGGAGAATCTGCAAGATGTTTATCTTTAAAAAAAGAGGGGAAAAGACTTTTTTCTTTGGTAGGATTCAAATTCTACAAAGGTGATGTTCATGTTAGAACTTAGGAGCACCACTCTACATGAGAATATTATTTCTGTTGCCTTTTAAACCGTTTGCTTTGAACATATTTATTTAGTTTTTTCTTTGCTTTAGGGGCTTTATCCCGAGTCGCATGGAATTGTGGGTAACTCCATGCATGACCCTGGCTTTGATGCCAACTTTAACATCCGTGGGAAAGAAAAGCTTAACCATCGATGGTGGGGAGGACAGCCTGTGAGTTTCCCTTCCATACCTTTTTTTTTTTTTTAAGGATAGTTCATCCAAAAATGAAATTGTGTGTTCATGTACTCAAGTTGTTCCATTGGTCTGTCTCCTAATAGTCGACTAAACGTTAGTCGGCTAGAAGAGGCTTGGTAGACTACATTTTCATTAGATGTTTAGTTGAAGAAAAAAACAACAACACAGGATTTGATGAATTGGCACAGCCAGTAACCGAAAATTTGTTAACACCTCTAGTCTGGCTGATCCATGTGCTAATAATCATGTCAGGAAGAAAATCGAAAGTGGGGGTAAAGGATGACCCTCAAAAGGTTGCCAAATTCTGCAGGTAAACGCTGGTCTATAGTTCATCAACAACGAACATGTCTTATCATTTAAAGCATATAAGTAATAGCCTAATGTTAGCCATGGTGGCTCGTTTTAACATTAAGGTTAACTTAGATAAATATACATTGTTTTACAAGGCGTTTATCCAAGTTTGTGTGTGGAGTGTGAAGGTTAAATCATACTGAAATAATATGAGAAAACTGAGAAGACTGGAATTCAGAGGAAAATAAAAATAGTGAAATAGTTATAGTTTAATTGCACATGTTGTAGTGTTTCAGTTTGCTGCTATAAATTGTATTTATTCATATTTGTATAATGTGTAGGTTGTATTTATTTTGTTTGTGAACCTCTGACTCAAAATCAGTTTTTATTTGATGTTTCATTCGAAGACTCGTCTGTCGGACTTATGTTTGCAGTTTGCACTGATATTTCTCTTAATGGTATTGACAGATTACTTGACAGTTTTAAAGATATATAAAAAAAACAAAAACATATCTGCATACAGTTTATAAAGAAAGAGAAACACATAATATATGCATGTGCATATAGTTCTCTTTGCTGTTTTTTCCCAAACCATTTTCTCCTTGTATATACTTAAAGCTAATAAAATTAATATCATAAACATATAATTAGTTGACTAATGGCTTAAATGAAAGATTTCTTGGCATCATATCTGGCTTTGAATTTGAAATATACTTAAATTTCAACTATCAAAGGTCAGTCCAGTGACACTCATGTACATATAAACTACTTTGAGCCATATTGATGTCACCATTTTAAACTATAAACCATTGTCTTGGCAAGAGATAAAAGACAGTTATAACTAGTACCTCAGTGGCACAGTGTTCTGAAACTGTAAGCAGTGGATCATAATGTTTTTTTTAGATCTTGTGCAAGCTACATGAAAACAAAGGGGACATCTCCAACACATCTGTCAGCTATTAACCCAACAGCTGGAGCCAATTTTCAGTTTTCACTGAACTTTATTTCTTCTGGCTGATTCTATACCCCACTGACTGAGCTGTGACGGTAAATGAGGCCATCATAGATGGAACTTATCCAGTCTCGTCACTGCAGTTTTGCCAAAATACTTGTGAAAATGAATCAACACATAGAACAATTGTCTCTCATTAGTGAATTGTGATCTCTATAATTTGTTAGTTCATTTGTGAATTAAGAGATTTCCTTTGGCATATGAAAGAAAAACTCTTTTTTTACACAGACTCAGAACAACACGTTTTGTTTGATAACTCTTTTTTTCTTCCATTTCTAGATCTGGATAACAGCAATGAAACAGGGAGTAAAGGCTGGTACGTTTTTCTGGCCAGTGTAAGTCAACATGATCCATTTTAATTCTGCAACATGGTTAATCAAATAACTTGTCCGTACTGTTTATGTTATGACATGAGCAGTAGCCTACCTCAAATCATGTGGCCCTTATGGCTCGTTTCCACTGAGCGGTACAGTTCGGTACAGTACGGTACGGTAGGCAATTATGTCTGTTTCCATTGTCAGAAGTTGTAAAGGGTACCAAAATAGCGAACCGTACCTTACCACTTTTTTGGTACCCTTCCGTTGGGGTACCTAGCACAGCAAAGGGTACCAAAAGGGTGGCGCTAAACTCACTGCAGAACACTGATTGGTTGACTAGAATCGTCCCTTGTGCGTGCTACAAGAGGATAAAGCGTACTTCACTCGTGCCGCTATGCTGTCCATGAGTATTGGGCTTATTTACATCAGAGTGCGCAAACAAAAAAGTATAACAGTGTATTTTATAATTTTATATTTTCACACAGACAATAGCCATTTCTCAATATTCGTTCTTGTCTGATCTTGTGAAACCTCATTGCCCACAATAATTTCACAATATTACTGTTATTGTGTCATGAAATGTAGTTTTAAGAGTTTTTCAAGCAAGAATGTAGTTGTTTAAAACTCAAATCGACATTTATTTATAAAGATGAAAATTTCCTATGCCGATTTCGGAGCTCCAGGCAATCACCGGCCGCTTAGTGCTCATGTATCCGCATAGAGCAGCCTCAAGCTCGGCTAGTCCTTCCGACATTTGCCGCTGGCTCTGATGTCTCTGTAGTGATTAAACATGAGATACAATTCATTTTGGGTACATTTAACAGGCATTCATGGTCTCATGAATCTATTATTTGTTCCTGGTCATATCGCTTCGGCTGAGCACAAAGTTATGTTTAACTTCATATATTTATTTTAAACTTTACCGTAGTACAGCGCTGACTTTGTAGCATACGTTTGACTGAATTGTTTGCTTTTGTCATTATTTCCTCTTATATAAGCCTCTTATACTTTGTACTTATACTTTTGTAATGGCTATTATTGTTCATTAAAACTGACAAAAAGAGGCGGAGTTGTGCTTATTGGTGCGCTTCATCGTCGATCGCTACTTTCTGGCATACACCACGCCTATCAAGTAAGGGTACTGTTGGCGGTGGAAACGCAAGCTGGATCAAGTTGTTCCGTCCTGAATCGTACCGTACTGTACTGTACTGACCCGTACCGCTGGGTGGAAACAAGGCATTACTGACCTCAAACTTCTGAATAAGTGTATATAAATCACATTTTCATATAAAACTTCTACTGCCTACAGAGGATTTGCATACTGTGTACAAGATACATAGCATGAATAGTATGTTTTTCCAAACATATCCTGCAAAGACATACCTGAGAGCAGCCATGTTTGAAATGCTGGGCGAGTGAACGTGCGAGTGCAGGCCTGGGGAGGCGGGGATTCGGGTCTGGTTGTGCAGGGCATGGCAGTGTAGGGGAGAGGCGGGCGAGTCCAGCCGAGTCACATTTCTTAGGTGGGTGTTGAGGAAGCTGGGGGCCGCATTGGGAATGTGAACCGGGCCAGGCTGGTCTGGACACTTTAACACTGTGGTCTGCTCCTGAAAAAAATCACAACATTTTAAACTAAATGTTGTATAATCCTTTTCAAAAAAGTAGTACATTTAAGATGCATTGAATTCCTCTTTTAAGAGAAAAAACTAAATATCTATTAAAGATGTTTTATTAGTACCACAGTAGTGCTCAGGTTCATTTTGTAATAGATTATATATTTCATTGTTATTGAGTTTCAGAGACAAATTCTGATATAAAAAGATTGTGAATGACTTTAAATCTAGATGGGACATTTATACAAAATACTTTTATTAACCATTAAAAAGGTCTTTATCCGTCATTTATTGATTAAAGAAAAAAAAATCAAAGACACCTGTCCTAGTGATCCCACACACACACAAATGCATTTAGAGCTATTATATGAACAGACTGGTTAGCATTTAACATGGTCTGTGGCAGATTTTACTAAATGTCAGGGCAACAAAATTCAATAAACAAGAAGTTAATATTGAGTGATTTAAAATGTAGAGAAAATATTGTCTTTTTGCTCTATTTTTGCAAAAATGGTTCTAAACAGAGCCATGTTGCACTCAGCACACAGCAATGTTTCGTTACTTAATGAATTTGCCTTTTTTGAATGTGCTGAATCAGTGACTCACTGACCCATTCATAAAAACAGTTTATTACTTCCTTCCTGCATGAATCAGTCATTCTGAAAGAATGGATTGAATAAACGGCTCAACAGCTCAGTCATTAAGATGGTTGCTTGCTGCCACCTACTGGTAATTTTAGTCTAATTTTTAAAAGTATCATTTTATTTTTTTCTATCATTTCGTATTTCCGTGCTCTAAATTTTTTATTTAAAACATTAATTTCAGTGTTATTTATGCAATTTGTAAGTGCAAATTATAATTAATTATACTTGTCTCTTTAAAAAAAATGAAGCCACTTAGCTAAAGTAACTTTTCAGCAGAGCCTATTATTTGAAGTGTATCCCGTGTATTCTGATACACATTTATGTCTCCGGGCTAAGCCCCGGACATCCACTCACCCTATAACTACCCTTGCTCAAAGTTAAATCTAATATCAAACATTAGAACATTAACAGTTCAAATAACGACAGAACTATAGAAATAATGATAGAAAACATAGAAACATGAGGTATGTATTTTATCATGACTGAGTAAAGCAACCATACCTCAGGTGTGACTTTGCGCAGGGTCCAGACGGTGTGTGTGCACTGCTGTGTGTCGTACGTCATGATAATGGAGAGCTCATGGCAAGTGAACACCACTCTCAGAGTGCTGTCTGAAACATACTGGAGACGGGACTCAAACAGACCTGAACCAATGAGAGGGAACATGACATATAACATATTCTGAGGTCAAAAGTCCACAGATGCACAACACATCCAAGTCGTTATTATTCAATGTTTATTCAAGTTTATTCAATGATTTTCACAAGGTCCAAAAATAACATTTTCCAAGTGCCAAATATATGGTTTTGATAAGTAAATAAGAAAACTTTATGACCAGTTGGACAGTAGTTTTATTAGGAAACAATACATGGTTTAAATTGAATTGTATTGACGTCAGTCTGACTCTTACTGACGTAAACAACATGAGCGAATCAAAAAAAAAATATACAGACCTTCTACTAAAGAAAACATCTGTTTATCTGGGACCACCGTAAGTTTATTTAGGACGTTTTGTATGTGGTGACACATTATGAAGTATTTCTCACATTAAGCCACCAAAATAAAAATATGAGGAATAAAAAAAGACCATGTTTTTGTAAGAGGTGCAGATTTTTACAGAGACTGATTCATTCTGAATATGATGCTGCAAACAAAACAATAACCTGCATAGTCACTAATATGCAAGAAATAGTCACTTAAAAAATTATAAATAAAAATAAACTAAATATAGTTTCATGGCCACTGTATAAAATATTTCTGGATGGCTGGAGTTCCAGGACAGAAGACCATGGAGAATGTAAGTGCAAGACCTTGAAACTGTATGCCATAATTAAAAATAATTACTGATTGCACTATCATAATTTACCTCAGAAATACAAAAATGTTTTCTTGATAATGTTGATAATCTTAAACTTGCCTTCCTAAAGTAAACTGCTGTTATTGTTAAATATTACAAAACAATTAAAAAATATATATATTTTTGTTAATTACAATAAAGCTGAAAAAAATCACGGAATGAAAAACTTATCTTAAAACTGAATGAAATGTCTTGGCAACCAACTGAAATAAAGTTCAGCTGAAGTACTAAAATTCAGCTGAAGTACTAAAATCACAAAAACTGGAACCAAAATAAATGAAAAAGCACAACAAAAATAACTAAAAAATAATCTAAAATTAAATGAAAACTGAAAATGCAAAAATAAAAGCCAGTTTAAAATATTAATAACTATTCGAATAGTATATAAACAATACAAAATTACACTGATAATGTGCATAATTATGAAGTCTTACCGGTGGACTTACAAACAACAGGAGAGATTTCATCTAAAGGATGCAGCATGCTGAATAGAGTCGGGAGAGGCTCCCTGAAACAAGATTCAAATCATTTGTTTCAACAGTCAAATGCAAACAGTGACATTCTTAACATTTTTAACATTACAATCGAATAAATAAACAATCAAGCATACTTGATGGGGCTCATGTGGCCATCAACTGTAATATTTTTACGCTCCAAAAGCAGGCCAAACTTTGTTGACCACAGAGCAGAGACCTAAAATCAATATCAGTAACAGCGATGAAACATTACAAGTCTGCAGCTGATGGAAAATAGTATTTTACAGCTAAAGATTACAGCTAAAGGCATGAAATATACTATATTCACAATATAGCACAGTCTTTAATGCTTTATTGCTTTTATTCAACAGACATTTTTACGAACAAACAAACTTTTTTTCTATTATGCAAAAAATCTGTGCATTGCATCAGAAAGTTTCAGGCTCTCAATTCCAGTCCCCAATTTCCCTTGCCCACATTATAAACGCATGTCTTAAATGTTTAGGAAAAGCCTCTGTGGCAACATGCCAGAATATGCTCATGTAAAATAAAGCCAGCATTAGCCAGAACTGTAAATTGTGCTGTCTAAATACTGTCACTAAAACCAAACCGCCCACCCTTTCCTGTCCATGTGCCAAATAACCCATTATGATTCACGAAATGGACAACTACCACACATCATCAGTCACTGAGCTAAAAAAATACAGTCAAGCTGAATAAATCTCTGATGGCACTAACAAATGCCCGCCAGTGACAATGGCTCTGCTGGAAGATTTCCTCCAAAAACACAAGGCTGATACAGACATATAAAATGGACTTGTGAGTGAGGAGTTCATCACATAATAGAGATGTAGTGTGGAGAAACTAAACAGACACAGGCATCAAGCATTCTGACCTGGAATGGGAGTGGAGATAAGAAGTCTTTCCCACTCATGCTGTTGACGTTCACACAGGTGCTCTGGACAATACACACCGTCTGTTCCACAACGTCCTTTACTGGAGATCATGGGGAAAAACAATCACTCAACAACAAAAAAATTCTAGGAACAACATTTAGCATCATATACTTGCTACTGACAATAGACAAAGCAACTAAAATGCAAAAAAATAAAAAATAAAAAAAAATTAAAGAAGAAAAAACATAATAAAGAGACACAAAAATAAGTAAACATAAATAATTAAATGAAAATATAAATTATATACAAATACAAATAATACATTAAAAATAAATGTAAAAAAATATATATTTTTAAATTACATAAAAATAAAAAAAATAAGAAATTGAAAAATAATAATATTTCTTTATTTTCAAGAAACTGAAAAATAATAAAAATATTATTCATTTTTTTATTTATTTTACTTTATGTGTGGAAACAATAATAAAACAACACAAAAATGTATATTTCTTACCAACTTTTTTAGACTGAGGGACTGTGAAATTACACCATACAGCCTATAAAATAATAAGTGAAACTATATTATACTTGTAAGCATGAAAAGTGATTCTTAATACAGTAGCCACATTAAGTTTTTAGGCACTTAAAAAAATGTCATTGTATTGCATACAAAACTATCAAAACAAACGGTAATTACTACAATTTTCACACTATAACCTAAAATAGCTCAAAAAAGTGAGGTTTGTTCTGAAAAAAGGTCTAGCATCATTTATTTGCAGACAGTACCTGCTGAACTGGGCTGTCCGCCGTGAAGGCCTTGTATACATACGAGGCTTGATTCTTACTGCCACGACTCCATATGACCATGTTTCCAGCCACATACAGCTCCTCCTCATATTCAACCTCATCAGGAGCTGTTCCCTTCCTCAGCTGCCAGCGCTCCTGCCAATCACATCATAATCATACTTCAAATAGTTCTTAATTAAAATACTGTGTGTTTTATTTCACTTTAGGGAAGAAGAGCAGTGTGAAGACACTGCTAAACATCTCCTTTTGTGTTTCACAGAAGAAACTAAGTCAAAAACAAACTACCTTCTCGCGCTCCTGTAGAGTGACCTCCCGAAGGGATCCCACGAGTCCAGCCGCCCCGTCAGAAGACCAGAGCTCAGAGGCCGGCTGGAGATTCACGGCATTCGGGTGATTTTTGCAGTGCTCACGACCGAACGGGACAAACGACTGCAATTCGCCTGCGGCTATCATTGTGGCTCTCTCTTCATACACGTGCGACATGAGTTCCCAATATCAGCATTATTTCTGCGAAACACAAAGACATACTTACAGACAAACCATTGTGGTATGCATTGATATTTATGCCACCTTCAGTATGGAAAGCAACATGCCTGCATTAATTATGAGTCCCTTTTTATCAGATATATTGTTACATATCATACATGTCTTACACACCTTTTCAAAGGAGCATGTTAATCTGTCCATATTTTTTGACATTGCTTTTTTCACAAAATATGCCTCAATGTTCAATAAACCATATTCATATATTATTTCAGTATTATAGTTTTTGCTAATATTTTGAATTACATTATATTTGTATATTTCTGTTTTCGCTTTAATTTTAGTAATTCTGTTGTGTGTTTTTATCATTTTGACTTTTTTAGTTTATTTAATTTTAGTTATTTTATAACTTAAAGTTAAACTAAACAAAAATAAGAAATGCTGCTTTGGCAACTACCTGAAAATAAAATAAGTTTTTTTGTTGTTTTTCAGTTCAAGTTAACTTCATTTCAATTAACAAACATGTTTTTATGGTTTTAAATTAACTACATATAATAATAATTATTATTATTCCTATATATATTGTGCACATACCCTCTCAATGTCCATAAATCTTTCACACATATACATCTTTATTTCTGCGTATCATTAGTCTACAAGTATCCTTCATGCACCTCAGCTGTCCACTGTTACTTTATACTAGGTTTTTTTTTCGTTAAAATTACCACACAAAGCAAAGGGTCATCAGCTGCCGGCTATAATACAACATGTATCGACGATTTCATCCAGTATCATGTATCAGTGACAGTTATTTATGTTATGATGTGCTATTAATTCATCACTTTAATTAATTCCGGGGAAATATTTTAATAAAATCATGTATTACACTGCACGAGACCTCTCAGATTCTGTCCTCGCTTGTAATGAATAACAATATTTACACTGCTTGAGGTAAAACACAAAACTTTTTACACTGCAGTCAGTCTGGCATCCTGTCAGCATTAGCAGCGGCGCTACTGCTAACAACTTCCGCTCAAATATTCACCTGCTAATAACAAATAGTCGAGCTTCCTGTCCTGGAGTGCGGTCCTTAGCTTTGGCAGATGCCTCTCCCTCTGCAATCGCCTGCTCGTTGAGCCCAACATACAAACAGATCAAAGTATGCAGTGAAAACCGATTGAGCACACTACTCTGTTTCAAATGAACGCGGACATATTGTTATCCGTGACGCACTTCCGAGCGTCTGACCAATCAGAGAGCTGCGTTATGGAAGTGCGCGACGCACGCATGTAGTACAGGCAGCCTATCCTTACGCAAGGTAAAGTGATGGTATTATTATAATACCATGGTTCTTTGATAGAATTACCATGTTGCTGTACATAACACCATAGTATTGTCGTGTATGTGTACAAAAACATGATATTTCTAGAGTGAATGTCCACAAAAGCCTAAACTGCAGTACTTTATGTTATTTCTTAAAAAAATAAAATAAAATAAAATAAGATTTCAGCATTGAAAATCATATTTTATATAGGACTGATATGCTATACATTTTCGTTCTAGATGGCCAGTGCTCTTATCTTTCTATTTATAAAGGAATATAAGACAGACATTAAATACTAATTCTGTAACTAGATATTACATTATACATTTATGGCAATAGTTCTCAATCTTTGTAAGTTCAGACATCTTTCATCATCAATATATGTGAAGGTGATCCTTCACAAGCTCTGATGCCTTCTTTTGTACAATTCTAAAATGCTGAGTTGATTTTAAAACATTTTTCTTAGTCTTTTGTTAACATACATTAAATTAAATAATTAATTCATAGCTATAAAAGTTAAATATCTTAGAGTTAAGTAAATAGCCTTGAAGTAGTATTTTAAAATTCCTGTTTGTCCCCAGAGATATGATAAAAATGTTGCACTAATATATTTGAGCAGATTTTTTTAATTTTTTTTAAACTTTGAATTTGATTGTACTTTAATTACTCTTCTCACGTTACTGCCTCTAGGATGAATCACTCAAGTTGTTGTATTCTTTATTTGTAAGCTGATTTGGATAAAAGCATGCTAAATGAATTAAAGTAAATGTATCTGTTACACTTCACAAATCTGCTTTCTTCATTCAAATATAAATTTTATTTAACCATACCATGCATCTAATAACAGTGACAAAATATTTTGGATGTAATGTCTATAAAAGGAAATAAATATTTTTATTGTTGCTGTGATTTTGAATACCACCCATGTTTATTATTGGAATATTAGAATTTCTTAATTACGAACAAATTAATTGCATGTCAGTGTTTTAAACTATAGAAACAACCACATTAAAACCAAAAGCCACAGATTATTAATATCTCTTTTCTATTAGTTCTCTAAGGATGCAGGTCACAATGAGATGAGTCTGAGCTCTCTAAATGATAGTGATATACAGTGGGTACGGAAAGTATTCAGACCCCCTTAAATTTTTTCAATTTTTTTATGTTGCAGCCTGATACTGCAA
>JAUZSZ010000115.1:32050347-32062018 GCA_034780575.1 Labeobarbus marequensis | reverse complement strand
TTTTAACTAGTGAAAATTAAATTGTTGATATCAAGAATACATATCCTGAGAAGAAATAAATGTCAAAACGGCTTGCCATACAGTCCCTCCTCACAACTCGAGTCTTTGTGTCTCTTCTACTAACGTTACTCTCCACACGTGAAGGTAGGGCTCGGGGTTTACTCCAGTAAGTTACTTTACTCACATCTCATGTACTTTTCTGATTTTCACTTTTATCGCGCGAGTTACTCTTGTGGTACTTTTCGTTAGAAACCTTTATTTTTACTGTGTTGTTTTAGCGTGAGAAGGCATGTTAAATTTAGCGCCAAATTATTCGCGACTTTAAGAAATATTCTTTAGAAACATCCGGCGGTAGTTATTACTAAGTTTTCTTCACTATTTATAAATATGTGTCGATTACGTTGGTGAAAGTGTCAAACAGAGCATTATGTTATTGTTTGTTGCTCACCACGTGGTGATGCGGACATGGTTGGCACGCGGCGTTAAGTCATTCACAACTAAACACGTTGTATGCTTTTATTTTAATTGCCTAAAAACTTTGGGGTTGTGTGGTATAAATGTGTTCAGTGAAATGGGCATTGGTTGGTGACTTGAATATACAAGTCACCATGAGGTGAATGACTTGAAATGATGCTGTGATGTTTACTATGTATGCGCTTGAAAGTTTTATCAAGAGCGCGCGGGTTTTTGAGTATTTTACGTGAGTCGTGCAGTATGACGTCAGAACGCTTTAGGCAGAATCGCGTGGTTAACATGTGCTCGTTATCTTGTCTCGTTTTTAAGACTAGCCTAGTGACTGCTACTAACTTACTAAAGAACAGCTGAGGTCAGTAGCTACATTGGCAAAGCCTTTGTGCTTGTTTCACCCCTAAAATATTTGGAGAGTTAGAGTACTAGTTAACCCAAAATGAATATAATGTCAATATAATACTAAACCTGTCTCATAAATGTGTTAAACTTTGATAGTTCAAAGTGACTAGAAGCCTATCAACTCCAAAAAGGACAAAAGCACCATACAAGTAGTAAACACAGCTTGTGCGCTTTATCTCCAATCTCATTCTCCAATTGGTGAATACAAACTATGGCTGAAACATTCAATGAAGTGGCATTTACTAGTAATATATGATGCTAGAGAAGACTTTTAAAGACCCGTGAAAACAAAAGGAAAGTTTTTGACTTTTAGTCTGTTTGTTTGAACATGTATAATAGTTTCCTCCTAAAATATGACACAATTTTATCACGATGCTTTTTGAGACTGTATTGTTTCTTATTTACTCAATAAAAGATTTTTATTTATTGATTTTAACACATTAATTCTATGAAACGGAGTAAAAAAAAAATGTTTGGATTCCGATTGGTTTGTTTAATTCGCTGTTTTGCTTTCTGTGGTGTTTAGTTTTCCACAAAGTTTGAGGTTGAAGTGTTATGATGCTGATGCTTGTGCTTGCGGCTTGGACAGTAATTGTACTTCTCATGCTCAATAGATGAGATTCATGTGAGCTTTATCATGAACGGGGATAGTGAGGTCTCAGTCAGTTCCAAAGCAGGCAGATGTTCATAATGTCATAATGTAATGGCGCATATGCATGCATAGCGTGCAACTCTGGCCGCATGCGTGTGATAGGCATAGAACTGCCAAAACGTGGGTTTCATAAGTGGTACTGTGTGCAGTTGTCAGCACAAAACTTCTGCAAATTCAGTGCGTAGATACAGAAATAGTACCTCTATTTTCAGAAGTAAACAAAATCAAAAGTTTACTTTTTTTAATGCACAATCTGGTTATTCCAAATGACAAATTGTTTGTTTTATTATAATCTTTTATCAGAATGAATTAACTGAGAAATAACTTTACTTTTCTTCTGACATCACAAAGGTGACTTGCAACCCTTTGCCTCCAACCAGCTGGCTTCATTCTGGTATCTTAACACCTAGTTTTCACAACCCAAAGCCCTATCCTCATTTTTTCGCATTGAACCCATATGTGTGTCATATTAAAGCATTAAAAGGTGGTATCAATGTTATTTGGAGTAGTTTAAAGCAAAACTAGGGTGGTGGTTTTCAATAGGTTGGAGTGGTTTTATAGAGTTCTGGTTTTACAGGAAACATGGCATAAATAAGCTGATTAATGCACTGTTTATTTCAATCCAGTTTTTGCCTTAGGTAGCATGGCAGATAGTCAAACTCATATGCTTTCGTAAGTGTTTCCTTTAGGATGAGAATAGAAGGCAAATTAAACGGCCTTATGCTCCAGCCAATTGTGAGTTTCTTACTCTTGAATGATATCCAGTAGAGAAAAGCCCAGCTGCCTCACAGCACTTTAAGAATGAGTTATGGACCTCATTCTTAAATGAGGAGGCCTTCTCGTGGCCTTCTGTTCTTCTGTGACAACACTAAACCCATGGGGGTTTTTGTCATAGAAACTGGGTATTGTTTAGCACAGGTGGGGTGGTTCTTTACATAAGGTTCTTTACTCGATCAATGGTTGCATGTAGAAACTTTATCATCCTTTGCATTGCACAAAAGGTTCTTAATAGGGCTGAGATATTCCTAAAGGAGATACCTAGGGTGCATTCTAACAGTCTTTTTAGATCAGTGCAATTCACATACTGCATTTTTCCCTGTGCAGCTGGGGTAAATTATTCAAGTGTTTCACACATTTTTATCTGAGAACGCAAGTTAATCAGGGGTTTCTGGTTTAAGAGATGCTCTGTGACCCTATGTTCCCACTGGGACTGAAAACTCTTTCAGATGGGAAACTATTGCTGAAAAACATAAGCACTTCTTGGCTAGTTTGCAGGGGGAGGGAAATTGCTACACTTTTAAAAATAAATGTTTCACAGTTATTCCACATGGAAGAACCCTTTAAAGAACCTTTTAGCAAACAGTTCTTAAAAGAACCGTTTTTCACAGTGTGAAGAACATTTTAATAATCTAAACTAAAGAACCATTTTCCACTATAAAAGAACCTTTTGCAGAATGGAAAGATTCCATGGATGTTAAAGATTTGTCATGGAAGCATCAGTGCCAATAAAGAATCTTTTATTTTTAAGTGTCGGAGCTGTCTTTGGCACATTAATCTTAATTTTCAAATAATATTCATGATATTCTGTCATTTTATATTGATTATTCACAATAATATCTCTATTATTCTATATATCGTCCAGCCATACTTTATAGTGGAAAAGTTCTTTAAATTATTGAAATATTTTTCACACTGAGACTAAAAATGGTTCTTTAAAGAACTGATTGCTGAAAAGTTTGTTGGGGAAACAAAAATGGTTTGTTAATTGCATTGGTGCAAAAACCCTCTTTTGGAAACTTTTTTTTTTTTTTAATTGTAGTAGCAATTCATCCAGGTCTTGACTTGGGAATTGGGAACCATGTTTATTCTAAATATTCTAATATTCCATTACAGTAAAGAAATACCGCAATTTCATAAACTAATTTCATAACGTTTGGTTCTATCAACAGTTTTTGAATGTTTGAAGTTTTATTAGAGGAATAATTCAACCAAAGCTTTCTTAAAAGAACGGGTAAGAAACAGGATCATTAAGTGAATCTGCACCAGAATGATTTATTTCTTAATATAATTCCCACCCGTCTCCTTGTTCTTGTGTTGTGGAGATGGGCAGCTAGAATTGGTTCGCAGGGCCTCTTGAACTGAAATCTGTTCTGAGTTTGTTCTTGGATCCGCTGCTGATATTCTCAGGTTACAGACCCTCTTGCCAGGTCCGATCAAGGATCAACACCCCAACAGAGACTATTTCAGGACCCTACAGCTTTGTTGTGAAACATGGAACCCTTGAGGGAGCTTTTAGAAGCACTCCCTGGAAGCCGTGTCAGAGGACGGTCCGGGAAACCTGTTTTTCAGGACGTGGGAGGTGTACCAAACCGGGTGACTGAGTGATTGCAGGCTGCTGGGATTAATTTGTGGAGTGCAGCTATGACAGTGTGCTCATTGGCTCGTGTAGAAATGGAAGGTTTAGATGACCTCTTTCAGATTTGGCACATTAGCTGAACTGAAAGTAATTGTACCCTCTGTTAAATCAGAGATGTTATTGGCAAGGGTTTGGAGAAATGTAATGGGACTGGTTGTTCGCAGATATAAGGCTTTTAATGACTAAAGACGGATGTCTTTTAAACATTACTGTGTATGGGTAAGAATGAACAATTAAACAATTTTTAAAAATGTTTTGGATAGTATGACCAACTATAAAGACATTTTATATAATTTATATATAAAATTATAAAATGTAAAAAGTGTATATATAAATGCATATACTCCTTCAGAATATTTACCTAATAAATGCTGTACTACCATCCAACTATTTCTTTAAATTATTTAATACTTATAGGCAGCAAGGATGCATCAAACTGACCAAAAGTGTCATTAAAGACATTGTTACAAAAGATTTCTGTTTCAAATAAATGCTGCTCTTTTGAACTTTCTGTTGATTAAAGAATCCTGAAAAATGTATGTCGGTTTCCACAAAAATATTAAGCACCACAACTGTTTGCAACATTGCTAATAATAAACGTTTCTTGAGCAGCAAATCAGTATCTTAGAATGATTTCTGAAGGATCGTGTGACACTCAAGACTGGGGTTATCATGCTGAAAATTCAGCTTTGCATCACAGGAATAAATTATGTTTTAATTTATAATACAGTGGAAAACATTTCAAATTGTAATAGTATTTCATAATAATGCAGTTTTTACTATATTTTTGTGGAAATAAATGCAACTTTGGTGAGTAGGCTTAGAGACTCATATCAAAAACATTAAAAAATTATACAGACCCCAAACTTTTGAATCTTAAAAATAAACACAGTAATTTTTAATTTTGCAGACTTGTATTAATGGCATTTGTTGTGTGTGTTTAGTGCACTTCATCAGATCACACATTTGGTTGTGCCTATATGAAATCATAAACCCATTTTATATGAATGTAGTTCTGAGACTAGTGTGATCACACCAGGTTTTGTGGATATATCGGTCCATTCCTGGCATTCCACAGAACCTCTGATGCCTGCCAACCCTAGGGCAGAGAAGTCCAGTCAAGGTGAAAATGCTTCATTAGCTTTCAGTCATTATCAGCTAACCACAGCCTGTACTGCTTCCACTAAATTAAAATATAGGCTGAATGTTGCCTTAAGAGGGCATCTTGACTTGGTTTAAGTGGTGGAATGATTAATATTGTTGTCTTCTGAAAGCATAAAGTGCCTGTATTGGTAAGAGATGATCATTTTTTGTGTTTTAGATAGTATTTTGGACATGTGATCACAAGAGTTAGGTCAATCAGACTCCAGTCAGATTCTCTCAGCGTAACTGAGATTTCCAGTGGTTGTAACACAATTTAGTCAAATCACATTAATTATGTCAATTGGGTGTGCTACAGTCAGGTTCAGTCATGATGATGCATTGGAAATGCACATGGAAAGGTGGAGCTGTAATACTCGTTTAAATAGAGAATTATTTTAGATAATTTTTTAAATGGAGAAATCATAGTTGATTTAATGGTTCTTGTTTTCAAACCAGAATTTGTAGAGTTTTCTGTCTATGCATACCTGTTTGCTATACCCTCATTACTTAAATTACTGTGCACAGTGAAGTTACTCTGTGCATTTACAGAAGAGAATAGTAGGAAAAAGAACTCATGTTTTAGTTTCTTTTGGAAAATACTGATTACCTTACCATAGCATTTTGACCTGTTTACCAAAACCTGATTACTGAAATTACTGTGCAGATTTTCTAATGCAGCAAAATTACTTTGATTTCCAGAAGAGAATATCAGAGAAAAGAAAGCACTTTTCTTTCTTTCTTTGAAAATACTGATAAGTATTATATACAATTTGTTTAGTATCTGTGGAGAAAACCTATTTCTCGGTGTTTTTAAGAAGTGGTATAACACAATATGAAATGCAACTTGAAAATTTATTTAAAATGAATATTCTCTCTATGAAGAATGTTTCAACATACAATGAAGCAACATAAAAAATGACTGATTATATGGCATCCCATATTTTGACCTCCTGTCAGCCAGTAAGTCTCTTCACTAAGAGGTCTGTTTTGTATATCATGACAGCTGTTTGAATGAAAATACTTCAGTGAGCTCTGTGTGTACAGAAACATCAGGAAGTGTGTTTATGCGACTGCTGAAAATATGCTTTTTGGAGGAGGATGGGGCATCCGTTTCAAGCATGTCTTTAAGGTTATTGTCGTCAATAAGGCATCCATATTTGTTTATGCACCATAAACATTATCATTTAAGCAGATTAGTATATACAGAAAGCTTTATTACGGTCCATGGAGATGGTAGAAACTGACATCACAGTCTCTCATTATCGTCTTAGTTTATCTGAAACAACATGCAGAGTAACAGAATCCATTTCCAAGACTTAAACTGTAATAAGCGCCATACAAATACATTGAAAAATTGATTTCACAGGTATCAATATAATGGAAATTCCAGTAAGTAGAAACACTGAGACTGTCCGTCCTGGAGTTCATTAGTTTCTCATTCTCTGTTTATTTATATTCTCAAAGAATTGAAGGATTAATCAATATTTCACCCTTTCTTGAGTGCAGAGAATTTTGTGATTCGTTCCTTGAGGGTTGGAGATTTTTCCCAAATCCAGACAAGCTGTTGCTTGAGCTCAGGAAATTAATTTTTTGTTGTTATACGAACCTTATACCCGAGGCTTAATAAAGCAGAATATGTGATGTATTCAAAATATTGTTTTAGAGATTTAGGCTAATTGCAAGCACATGGAAAAATGACACTGAAATAAAAATATAAACATTCATTTAGATATTACAGTATTTTTGTGTTATTGCTGCCAGAATATCTATTGACGACATCATATTTTTGAACAAAATGCAACAATGATGGATGCTTACATGGTAAATAATGAGGCCTACAGTGACCTCAGAAAGTATTTGGACATTTAGTCATTCTTAAAAATATCTAAATATCATTAGTACATCCAATCAATAGCATTGATGTTAGAGAAACACAGCACAAGCATACTTTTCAAGCTGAACATTTCACTAAAATGTGTTTGAAATGACGAAACAATAGATCGTCTGTGGCTTTGTGGTTCATTATCACTGAATGAAGGCTGTCTCCATGTGATTTCAGATTCTGAAACAAATCAGTGACAGATCCGTCAGACAGACACAATGACATCCACCAACGCTCCACGAGACAGGTAAATATTTGAGCGTGACTTTCTCATATGAAACAAGTGCTCGATGAAACTGCATGTGAATAACGTGACATGTCTTCCAGGTATAATGCTGTATGGATCATATTCTTCATTCTGGGCCTGGGAACTCTGCTACCATGGAATTTCTTCATGACTGCTACCTTGGTAACAATCGTCTCGTTGAAACCACTGTTAATGACAGACTTTAATGGCACGTTATTAGATAAATCCATCATCTTGTGAACTCTATTGGATTTGGAGTGCTCATTCTCCCCAAATGGTTTTGCCAATACAAAATAAAGCAACAATGAATATTGCTTTTAAAGGGTTACTCCACCCCAAAATGAAAATTTTGTCATTAATCACTTACCCCCCATGTTGTTCCAAACCTGTAAGCTTTGTTCATTTTCGGAACACAAATTAAGATATTTTGGATGAAAACCGGGATTGTGACTGTCCCATTGACTGCCAAACAATTAACACTGTCAAGGCACAGAAAAGCATAAAAAAACCCCGTCAAAATAGTCCATCTGCCATCAGATAACGTTATGAACCGTAACGTTATGAAGCTACGAGGATACTTTTTGTATGAAAAGAAAAAAAGTAACGACGTGATTAATAAGTGATTAATGACAATTTTCATTTTGGGGTGGAGTAACCCTTTAAAGAGGAAGTAATGGATAGCAAAAAACAATAACAACAAAAAAACTGTGAAGTATATGAAAGTGACAATACACAGTATATATACGAGTTAGAATGTAGGTATGTAAGAATAAAGAATACATATGTGTGGAAATGTAAATATATGTGTGTGAAGGTCAGAATGTGTTGAAAAGTAAAGTGTATATATCTATATAAACAGAAACACATATGTATGTGAATGAAGAATGTATGTGAGAGCACCAGAATGAATTATGGTTTGCACAGCCCCTCATACAGTAAAATAACTTTACAAAGTGTATTGCTCAAGCTCTCATTGTCTTCTTATTGTTCTGCAGTACTTTACCGAACGTCTGACAAACGGAGAAGTCAATCTGACAGCCAATGTGACGGTGGAGAAAAGTGAACAAAACGTCCTACAGTCAAAGTTCAACAATGTGATGACGCTGTGCGCCATGGTACCGCTGCTGATTTTCACCTGCCTCAACTCCTTCATCCACCAGAGGTGAGGCAAACGCTGTATTTTATGTGAGAGGAGTTGAGAAACATACATGGAGTAGAGCTGACATCAATAAAAGATAGCATGTAATGGCTTTATTGAAGTTTACCCAACTGCATAGTGAAGCTCTTAAAATTCAGTTCTGTCTGATAATAAGACTGTTTGGAAATGTGATGGCTCAAATAAAGCCTAAAGGTCCTTCGTTTTTTCCGTATTCGTCATCCTTTCCTATCAAAATGCTTGCTACGGATGTGAAAATGCAGAAAATCAAAGCCGATCCAAATTTTTTTATGACGGACGAAAGTGTCGGAGGCAGTGTGTAAACGTGATTGACACAACGTGAGGGCGTATTTATTTTTCAATGTATGAAAATTTCGGATTCAGTGTGCAAAGACCTTAAAGCTTAACCTTTTTACCAATTACCTGTCAATAGCGAAAGACCAGAAACAGTTATTTTTAAAAATTAGACCTATATGTAATTGAATTATGCATGTATTTAATTTAATTAATTGTTACATAATAAATTTTAATAAATGAGCTGTCAAGCATGAGTGTGCTGTGAATTAAAAGCATTTATTTAAAATAAGCATCTTTTGTTACAATGAAGTATTAATTATAATTAATGTTTTTTCAGGAAAAAAGTTTGTTGCAAACGTGTTATTTTGAATAAATGCTGTTCTTTTTATCTTTTTATTTATCAAAGAATCCTAAAAGAAGTATCTCAAGGTTCCAAAAAATATTAAGCAGCACAACTGTTTCCAAACATTGATAATAAGTCAGCATATTAGATTGATTTCTGAATGATCATTTTGATTTCTAAAGACTGGAGTAATGATGCTGAAAATTCAGCTTTAATCACTGGAATAAACTGCATTTTACAAAATATTCAAATGTAAAAGTTATTTTAAATATACATTTCACGATGTTACTGATTTTACTGCATGTTTGATCAAATAAATGCAGCCTTGCCGAGTATAAGCTTTACAAAAAGCATTACAAATCTTACTCATTCCAAAATTTAAAAGGTAGTGTATGTTCATTTATGTCTAGGAACATATTAATTATATATGCGTACATATGTATGACAGACAGATATATTGAATTATATTAAATATATAATCACTTCAATATAATTTATATCACAGCAAATTCAACATGGTGTTTATGGCAAACAGACATGCGATTAATTGCAATTAAATCTGTTTGCAACTCGCATAAATACTGATTACAAACAATATTGCCTCATATATATAAAACTGTTTCTGATGATCTTAAAAACCCTTTGATAAGAAGGCTTCAGCTTTAAATGTTTAAAATTAGTTTTGTAGAAAAGGATCTTTCTTTATAAAACCACTGTTTAATTGATGAGTTGGACCAAATATTGAAGGAAGTACATCCCTCACGACTCACTCCCATCTTGTGTTATTTCACAGTTTTGTTGGCTTTACCATTTTTCTAAAATGTGGAAAATGAGCTGTAATAAAAAAATGCTGAGGTGTTACTTGATCTTGATCTTGTCAAGCTGATCTTGTGTTGTTTTTCCCAGGATTCCTCAGAAGCTGAGGATCTCAGGCAGTCTGTCTGTCATTTTAGTGGTGTTTCTCATCACAGCCGTGCTGGTGAAGGTGGAGATGGAGCCCCTGCCGTTCTTTGCGTTTACTATGATCAAAATCATCTGCATCAACTGTGAGTATCATCATCATCATCTGTAGTGCGTCTCTTCCAGGCCTCTTGACCTCAGTGTCGTGGTCTACTCTGTAGTTTTTCTCTCCTCTGGGTCGGTTAACACGGTTTTGGTTTGTGTTTGGAGTTCATAATGAGGAAAAGATGGCTCGAGTTCAAACACATCCTTTGATGTTGATATTAATACACAGTATACTTTTAGAATCAAGCTGGGGAAGGTCCTACTTGAAAGAGGAGATCGTACGGCAGTGAACTCTTTCATGATGTTCTGTGCTATCGTGACCTTTATGTGTTTCTATGTGCATTTATCTCTGATCTTAAGCATGGTTTTTCTGCTTCGCTGTCTCTCTCTGCAGCGTTCGGGGCGATTCTGCAAGGGAGTCTGTTTGGTTTGGCTGGAATGCTCCCAGCGTCCTACACCACGCCCATCATGAGTGGACAAGGCCTGGCAGGGACGTTTGCAGCCTTCTCCATGATCTGTGCGCTCGCCTGTATGTGTTCATCCTTTGTCACTCTCTTTATTTTGTTCTTCAGAGGAACCGGAATTTGGAAAATTCCAAACCAGCTTTGCTATTATTAGCTAAAACTAATAAAGATGGCTTCGTTAATTGGAAAAAGCTGATGAAATAAAAGCTAAATAGAAATATTAAAAAAGCTAAAAATAATACAAATGACAAACGCACAGCAATTTTACAAAAAAACAAAACAAAACAAAACAATTATAATAGGATATAAATAATACTTAATACTAGACAAAACAGATTAGAGTAGACTCAAATAGATGTTTAAAGCTGAAATAAAAAGAATAGTTAATATAATATAAACTTGAAAATTCTTACCTTGGCAACTAGTTGAAGCACTAAAATTAAAATTGGAAAACATCTAAAATAATAAAGCTTAATAGAAATATTTTTTATAAAACTAGTAAAGGACAAACACACATAACAGTTTTAGTAAAACTATGAATAAATACTATAGGACATAATGCTGAAATAACACTGAACCAAAAGATTGAAATATGTTTAAAGCTGAAATTAAAAATAAATATATTCTATTCTATGGAACATAAGCCTAAATTGGAAATATTACCTTGGGAAATAAATGAAATAAAATAAGCATAAATTGAAGTACTAAAGCTGAAATAAAAAAATAAAAATAAAGCAAAATATAAGGTAAAATATTTTTTTAAACTAAAACTAATAAACATACAATTGCACGTAAAATTACTAGCATTAAAATTTAAACTGACAATAAATAATATTAATACGGTACTAGTATATAAACACTAAAATTGCACTGGACAAATTCAAAGTAAATTCAAACACGTTTAATATCAGAATTAATTGCAGAATTAGTTGATAAGTGATAATGTGTGTTTATGTCAATAAAACATTTCTACATTGACTTCCATGAGTACTTCTGAATTGCTAAATCTGTGTTTTGAAGCAATTCATGAGAAATGACTGTTATTTCATGCAGGTGTTTCCAGGTATTGACCTGAGTCTTGTTTTTTCCAGCGGGCTCAGTGCTAAAGGCCAGCGCCTTCGGTTACTTCATTACGGCCTGTGTGGTTATTCTCCTGGCCATCGTTTCTTACTTCGCTCTGCCTAAAATGGTATGTA
>JAUZSZ010000115.1:31987321-32004396 GCA_034780575.1 Labeobarbus marequensis | reverse complement strand
TTCTGAACAGGCCACTGGAAACTACAGCAAAGCATGTGCCTTCCCGGAACATGCTGACACTTGTTAAGTTCTGAACTGAACTGAAAGTTCTAACCTCAACAAGTTTGATGAGACTACAAACCACTGCTGATTTATTTATTCAATTATTTATCTAGCTCATGATGTTGCTTTCATATTATCGATTAAAGTGCCCCAATTATGGATTTTTTACTTTTCATGCAGTGTGTAACACAGCTCTAAGGGAATGAAAACATCCTGCAAAGTTTTAAATCTGAAAGTGCACCGTGTATAAAATGATTGTCTCTCAAAAGAAAGAGTCGACTCTGAATCATTGAAACCAGTCGTTTTTAAAACGAATCCCAAGCCGTTTCATATTGACGTCAACATGAAACATTAGCATATTGCCCGCCCACTTGTTGCGTGCACAGACCCGGGAAAACTTGATTTTAACGTTGGTCTGAATGAAAATGCAAATTCACTCTTTGCCACTAGGTGCTGCTTTTGGAGCGTTAAAAGCTCACAAACACTGCTTTAAATGAAATCGACCAATCACCACATATTAGCGTCGCGCAAAGGAGGGGTTTGGAAAAATGAATCATTGAGCGAATCCTTTGGGAGTTGTTGAACAAATAAGGTAAAAATAAATGCATATTATAAGAAAATGAAAATGTTTTTTGACCTTGCATCCATGTCGACCTGTTGTTGGGGACTCCCAAAACCAAAATATGAACCTTTCATTACCCATAATAAGGGCACTTTCAACAAATGGACTTTCTTGAAATGGAGAGAAATTATATTCCAGTTTTCTTCCTATGTTGGTAAGGAACTTTTGAGCAGATGAGAATATCAGCATTAAAAAATGATGTAACATTTCTCCAGCGCTGCTGCTGCAACTCTTAATCTATAGCACAGCCTCACTGACCTCATTTGTGCAAATATCATTAGACTCAGCTCAGCAAAATTCACACGATCTTTAACAGTAGTTGCGGTGTCTGTTAAAAGTTCATCATCTCAGGCCAACAGTATTGATCTAAACAAGTTCACAACACCTGCAGCATTTACTAATATCAGGGTTGGGCAAAACCAGGAATAAAAAAAAAAACTGCCTCCTATTCAAGTCATGAGTCTGTCTTTGAATCAAATTGGCCACAAATGCTGGAATGTCCGGAAAAGTAATTAAACTGAATTGTGATTCAGAGTATCTCAACAGAAGTAGTTAATCACTGTACGACACAGGATTTGCTACTTTTTTTTTTAAATTGTGCACATTAATTCTCTGATATGTAGAATAAATTATATCAACATACACTCTTAAAAATAAAGAGCGTTTCTGAAAATTGAAACATGAATAAAAACTATAAGTTACATGAACTCATTTTAAAGTTTTCATTATAATTCTGCATCCAACTTCATGGTGTTTGTGTAATATAATTCTGATTGGTGCACAGCCGTGAATAATACATTAGCCTTGCTACTTTTTAATGGAGTGTTACATCATGAGCGAGTGGCCTTGGATCAGTTCAAACAACTGCTATTGCCTGTAAAAACCAACAAACAAGTGATTCCTACAGTGAATCACACTATCATTCTGCAGTGCTTACAAATACATCACCTTCAAGCCCTGCTGGACTACACTTCAGAGTTAAACTTTCATGAGACGAACAAACAAATCGAATGCTGTAGATAGGAGTGTGTCGTTCTGATAATCTGTTCTTTCCAGGGGTTGTTGGCCTCAAGGTGAAAGGAAACTGTCGATCATTAACCACATTACAAGAGTGAAGTAATACTGGCAGCAGAGCTGTAAATAACATATTATAACATCATTTCCAAGGTCAACATGATACCAGTTCACACACATGATCAGCAGTCTTCCGGGGAATACTGCGGTAGAGTTTTTTCTCCCAGTGGAATGCGTTATTCAAGTACAATTATTCCATTTTTTCCCCCCTGTAGTATCACTGCTACTGAATTTTATTACCTGTATCTACCATATGTTACCTGATCCAGTGCTGACCTATTTTTAACCTGTACTTCATTTTCATACGTTTATGTCTACACACACCTTATGTCTGTGTGTTCTGAACGTATTCATCTACTGTCTCATGTTTCTGCAAGCAATCATCTAAATGTCCAGTGAACTCTGTACAAATAAATAAGACAGGAAATGACAGATGAAAGCTGATGGCTGTGCAGATATCACACACCTCGAAAGTATTTCAGAAACACTGAAATATAACCAAACACAAACAGATACAGGAAGAGTGCAATTAAGAGATACTGACTCTGATAACATTTTTCAGTTGAAATTCTGATTAGTAAAACTCAACAGAGATAATTCTGCAACACAATTGCAATGTATTACAGAGATGAAACATTGCACTGTGAAGAGTCGAGATAAATTGAAATATTGGCCAAAGCAATTTATGAGCTGAAATGAGCCATTTTCAGATTCTCCACATTGACCAATATGAAGTAAAAAGTTTTAATTTACCCTTGTGCTAGTTACAAAGTCAAGGATTTTATTTTTCACCAAAATGCTAGTTAATGCTATTGCTTTTGGGGATTTTCTCCCCCACCTTACTACACTTGTGCTGTTCCTGGTCAAAAATGTCCTTTTTTGTCCTGCTTGCTTATATATTTTTTCCATTATGCTCCTATTTATTATTAGCAAATCTTGAATGAAATCTTTTATCAACTTGTTTTCTTTCGATTAGTACAGGTGTTGTATTTCTTTTAGGAAATGATTGATCATAGGCCTCCGAGTTTATGCACCTTGAGTAAACGTTGCCAAAATTATCCACAAATTATGCTTTTTTTCCACTCCAAAACTGTGGTGCATAAGCTCAGATCATTGAGGCCTACGATCAATCAGTTCCTAAATGAAATACAAAACCTGTGCTAACTGAAAGAAGACAAACTGACAAAAAGATTGAATCCAAGATTTGCTTATAATATAGCATAATGACAGATTTACAAGCAGTTTCAAAGACACCAAATTATATCAAAAATTTCAATGATAGATTACTGATATAATGTTAATAAACCAAAGTAGTAATAATATATTTAGTACCTTTATGATACTGACAAGCACCATAAAAACACAGGTGGTAAAGAGAAAGCCAAATGATGAATGAAAGCATCAAAGGTGAAGTGTTACAGGTAATTCTGGCAATGTCAAATTATGTTTTTTCCCCACTGTAATTTATGAGTTATATAACAAAAATTGCACATTTAACAGGATTTTATGTACCAATTGTAAGAGCAACAGTGTTTTATATATCTGTTAGTACCATTAACCAACAGGATTTCACCATAGCTTTTTACAGTCTTTTAAAAATTACAATCGTTTATGCTTCCAAAATGTAGTGAAATCAATGCTAATGTAAATAAGTGTTCATTTTGAGTCAGCAAATAGAGCATGGTCAGTCTTTTGCTCTGGGCTCTTGATATTAGTAACTGCCATTGACTACTAATAAAGCAACCCAAAGCGTGAGGGCAACATTACTAGGGCTCACAGGGAGGCATTTGAATCTTGTTTGCTATACCATGCAAACTGTACATTCGTGTCAGGGAGAAGACAGGATGTGAGGTGTGACAAATGGACCATATGGTGAGCCCCAGGAGCAGTTGTTACTTTGCTGAACAAGACCTGGTTGAAAGGAGCTTTGTAACATCTGACATTCTCCTCGTTTCATAAACTCCATCCAAGCCCAAAGGGTAAACTGCATTCTGACTCCAGAGACAATATTAAACCTTTATCCTTTTAAAATGCACTGAAACGGTTTTAAAACTGTATACAATTTCTAGAAGCCATCTCCAAGACACCAATGAGCTCAATATATTGATTTTCGTTGCGCTAAGCTGTGCCGGAGGCCGAACGCAAGGATCACAGAGCAGCAGCAGAAGACATTGAGCAACCTTCTGCTACTACAACAGAAACTGTGTGATTAGCCACAGGACAATCAAACTTGGCAGATTGAAGGTTTTGGTAGTTTTAATATATCACAGAGTCAGTGGAACACTAATAAACAACTTGTTAAAAACTCAAGGCACAAAACAAGCAAAATGCTGCCAGTTAAAAGTTTTGTTCTTAAACATGCCACAGATTCAAAAGTCAAAGTAACTAATTAGTACACAAAACACACAATTAAACAACATATAACTACATTCTCATGCTTTTCTGATCGCTCAACACTGAGAAGTTGGTGGTGAAACTTTTTTTTTTTTTTTTTAGAAATTGCTAGTAGTGTAAATTTAACAAATATTAATAAAGAAATGGCAAGTAACACTGAATCAAAGATGAGATTTTGAAGTAGCAAGACCCCCAAGTGTTTACCAGGGGTTTTCCATCTTGTAAATGTCATGACTGTCATTTATAATTACTTAATCTTAAAATCTAAAATGAAGCTATATATGTCCACGAATAAAGACCCAATTCATACGATGCAAAATTAAAATGATAAATATGTGTCAGATGTTATTTGGAAAATATTTAGTTTTTATTACTTATTATTCTACCCTCCATAATAGTACTACACTGTTAAATGTATTATTTATTTGAATCAATAAGGTGTTTTATTTGATCATTTTATTACTTACTGGTTGATTTAGTTTGTTTTTATTATTTATTTACATTTTCTTGCAGACCCCAACTTCAACCCCCTTCTTCATATTCATATGTAAAATTCTAGACGCTCCAATTCAACATAAAAAACAAACAAACGTTAAATAACCTTTGGTTTAGATCCCTTCATAACGCCCTAGTCATATTCTAGTCAGATGTGTGTCAGTAGACCATAATCTGTTATGGTGCTGGTGAGAAGGATTGACACTAATCGACAGATTAGCTATGCCACATATCACCTCAAGTACCTCCAACTCAATATTAACCACAGCAAATACCATCAACATTTACTAGACTTTTAGAAAAACAGCTGCAGCTACATCAGGGGAGGCTAATCAACCCCTGCCAACTGATAGCAAAATAACCAAGGTAGCTACAGGCCGGTTGTGAACGAGACTACTATATTTAGTCATTATTAAAGATATGTAACAGGTAATTGTGTAACGATCTATCTTTTATAAAAATACTTATGAATAAAGTTAAATACTTGGCTAACGTTACAGCTAATGCGACCTAGCCGAACTGTTAGCCACTAAGGTGGGGTGATTTGTCATCAGCATGTTTAAATTATCTGACATTTGTGGAAGTTTAGTTCTACTAAAACTAGGAAACACAATGATCAGACTGACAACGCTTAGACTAGTTAGTTTAGATGGCACAAGTTAAGCTAACTCACCTGGCCGCAGTGGTCAAAGCCAAAGTAGCTGTCGGCTAGCTACTTCAGTAGCTAATATCCCGAGATAACCGTAATAATCTCAAAATTTCCAGTTCGGTATTTCCTCAAAACGATTTGATAGTGTTCGGAAAAACAAAATGCCGAGGATTAGTCCATCATTCAGTTAGTGTCTCATCTGTACGACACTGACACTCAACAAGCCCTAGCATGGCTGTGATGGGTCGGGCCGGTGTATGAGCGGTTGATAGGCAACACACGAACTGTTTCCCCGCTGGGGCGTCGTCCAAGCTCGGCCCTCTTCGGATTCTTTCGCTCGCGTTCGGCTCCGCTTTCGAAGTCTGTTGCGCACGCTCGGTTGGTGTTCGGTTTTAGTCGGGTTTCTTCGGAATTGTTCGGTCACAGTCGTTCTTTTAAACGACTTTGCCACCTGGTGGTGGTGGTGGTCGTTACACACAGCTATAACTAAAATTAACTTGTAAACTATTGGAGGAACTACTAGGAGGAAACGTCTCTTTCCATAGCTATTTTTAATTTAAAGTACTTTATTGGGATGATTTTGTTTACACACAATATACGTATTCTACACAAAACAAAAGAAGTGCAAAATATTGTAATAATATGAATCATATAAAATTCCAAGTATTTTTAAAAATAAGAAAATAATTATAAATATATATATTTTTGAAGGGAATAATGTTATAATACGTTCCACAACAGTGCATGTATCGCCCTCTAGTGGCTACGAAAACATCTCCAATCCTTCGAACATGCTCTTATTTTGTAGAGCTGTCCTATCTTGCCGTTTTCGGTCTTTTAGGGATATTTAGTTTTCATTTATGTGATTTTAGTTTGACTTATAACACGCACAAAGCCTGCGTACTGCCTGATGTATTGAATGCGCCATCATTGGCTGCACATAAACAAACTGCCAACGCTGTCGAGACAGTGTACCTTTTTATTACTACAGAGTAATAGATTTGTATGGCATACGTAAGCAAGACGGATCCCGCGGGAAATGTACTCCATAGTGGAGCTTAAAGGTGTAAAGTGTGGATATCGCTGTGGCTACTGCGGGAATGCAGGAGGTAAAGCTTCATACGGTGAGTGAAGCTGCATGGTATAAAGTAAACACAAAACAAACAAGTAAACGACAAAACACAATAGCTGTATAAATAAATAATAATAAATCATTATTGTGTACAGTCAGTGTTGTGAATATGAACAAGGCTACTTTGGAAGCGTCCAAAACGATAGTTTTGAATCATAAATGTTTTATTTGCTTTTTAGGGGGCTTTTACCATAACAGGAAGTGCACAGTATGTTAGTGCTTCCTGGGTCAGGTCATGTAAAACTGCGTTAATATTAATTATGTTCTGCTGACGTTGCTTCCTTGTTTGTTTTGGAACGTCCATTCGCGTCACCTCATTAATATTAATAATTTTATTTAGTTTCTCAAGCGCCCGCCTACTAACTGCGGGGTTTCAGCATTTCGGACCAATCAGAGACGCGCGCCGTGCGAACGTCATGCAGCGTAATTAATATTCATGAAGCAGGCCTTTCCAATAGTAGGGTTCCTTTGTGATCTGTTTCTGGGCGCAGCTGAGAGAGCGTGGAAATGGCAGCGGGTGGATCGTACAGTATAGTGGAGTATTTCGGGGGAGATGACGGCTATCGCTGCGGTTACTGTAAACATGAAAACGGCAATTTCTCACACGGTGAGTGGATGTTAATCTGTTACCGATGGCTGGTGGTAAATCCTCAGTGAATTGACAGAGCAGTGTAGGGAAGCCGGGTTTGAGCAGTCTGTTTTGACTAGCCTTCAACGACTTCATCAACTGGTAAACATGATTTGTGAAATGTTGAGACGCTTAATTATATTAAAGTATTAGTTATATAGTTCCAAAAAGGATTTCATTGTGTAATCCATTAAAAACAGCACGATGGTTTCATTATCTGTGGTGGATAGTAGACCTTGTCAGCTGTCAGTCAAACGTTTCCTCACATTGCAGTGTGTCAATTTACAACTTCAAAGGAGTATTTTTAAGACAGAGAAGATATAAATGATTTCTTGATGTGAAAGAATAGCAGAGGCCTGGTCATGTTTGTTCATCCCTGCCTGGACCAGTGTCATGTCCTTTTGCAATGAGTTTAACATCCCAGATCTTTACAGGAACTGTGTGTGTTCAAAATGATAATAAAGTGCATATTTTATACCAATTAGATAATCAAATACAGATTTAAATAAGTTTATGAAATAATGAATTTGCAATCTTATAGATGCCACAGATTCCCAAAGATTATCCTTGTGTGAGGGACCACCCATGCTAAAATTTAAAGGCTTCCATATAGTTTCTTGCATAAAGGCCCAAGTTATACTATGAAAAATTAATATTATAATCACGTCTAAAATATTTAGTTTCTTTTAAGTTACATTATGATGTTTTGGTAACACTTTATTTTAGGGTTATATCTATTAGTTGCTTATTAGCATGCATATTACTAGAATATTAGCCATGTATTAGTGCTAATTAAGCACATATTAATGCCTTATTCTACATGACCTTATCCTACATCCCTAATCCTACCCAGTACCTCAACTTAACAACTACCTTACTAACTATTAATAAGCAGCAATTTATTGAGGGAAAATTCGTAATTAATAGTTAACAAGTGTTACCTATTCTAAAGTGTGACCAATGTTTTTTACTTGTTATAGGATTGTTATAGTATTGTATTTAATTTAATTAAGTGTTTGATAATTTATGTATTTTAATATAATTTTGGATAACTTATTTGATTATATTTAATCTATATATTAAATCTTTTCTTATTTTATTTAGTAAATTATTTTTTTTGACATTTTTCATGTTTTCTCTTAGACCCCCCTAGCACTCCCTTGCAATTTGAAAACCCTATACTATAGAGTTACAATATTACAGTTTAGATAGAATTCTGGTCAATTTTAGAACATATGCCAT
This sequence comes from Labeobarbus marequensis, assembly GCA_034780575.1. Lineage (NCBI taxonomy): Eukaryota > Metazoa > Chordata > Actinopteri > Cypriniformes > Cyprinidae > Labeobarbus > Labeobarbus marequensis. The sequence continues at coordinate 31,996,118 of JAUZSZ010000115.1, read as the reverse complement.
ACTTTTTATAATTCCCAATCCCATCATAGTGAAAAATGGTCCATATAAATTGTAAAAGTTTGGTGGTCTAGGTCATGGAATTAAGTGGTTTTATGTACTCAGTTTGTTTTTACTACAGCCACCAGATAATTGACATTTACATGTTTCTCGATTCCCCTTTATAATGATGCTGATGTTGACGGCTCACTGTAGAACTGGTGCTAAAAGTGGCAACGTAAGCAGATGAATAAGGATTGCGAGGCTGCAGTGTTGTAATAGTGGGAAAGTTAGGTATAAATAGGGGGCAAACTTGTCTATGAATGAACGTGTTGGAGATAATCTGATCCTGGTAATCTGCTCCGTGCCACATAATATGGAAAACCGGAAGAAGTGTGCCTCTGATGCTAATCCAGACGTGGCTGGAAGCCGTCGTGATGGGACCGTTAAGAGACGTTTGATTACTTTCGTTTGGCAGATGTCCTAAGTAACTTGCTTTGTCTATTTTAGTGACTTGCATAATGGTGATGATCTCTGTAACTCTTCACATCTTTGGGGGCTCTGTCTTTAACTGATATGGCATGTAGGAGAATAGTTTAACTGATTGCCAAAGTATCTGAAAGTGAAAGCAAGTTCCTGAACCTTTCAAAGTCAGCATTAAAATTTGATGCTTTTGAAGACTTTTTTGAGTAATATGAACCAATTCATCATTCACAATAAGTCTAAAGCCCCATTCACACCAAGAAGGATAACTATAAAGATAACAATATTAGCGTCCACACCAGCGAACGATATCATCTGTTTATTCTAAGCGCACACTTGTCTGTCGCTTTAAATTCTCGAGCTCCTTATAGCAGGATGGATTCTGATTGGGTGTCAATGTTTTTATCGTTCATCAGCCGGAAAAAATCGTTCTGAAAGTGATTCCAACGATATCGTTTCTCTGTGGTTTTATTGTTATAGTTGTGGTGTGAACTCTGCTGTTCTTTAATATTGAGAACGATTTTTAGAACTATATCTTTATCGTTTCTTTAGTTATTGTTCTTGGTGTGAATGCGGCTAAAGACATTAATGCATTATCTTGGACTGCAATGCATTCACTGATGTACATTTATCTTCTTAATCTTTTTTGTGTAATGTGCAGTAAGGCAACAATAAATCCGAAGTAGTAATGGTATCAATTTTGGTTTCACCTTGACTTTTGAACAATAGTTTTCTCTCTTTTTTGGGCTGAGCTAACATTGTGTGTAAAGCTGTAACTTTTCTTTGCAAAGTATAGGCTACTAACCAGTTACCATAAAGATCAGCACTTAGTGGAAATGCAGGAAAAGCTGGTGCTGGATGACCTAAGGACTGGCATAACTATATAGAGGTGAATGACTTGTTTTAAACCTTTCACTTTATCACTCTTCAATCAAATTTAGATTGCATCATACCGGGCTAATGCTTAACCCAGAGAAGAGACACAGCCTGAATCCTTTGTCAGACACATGCTTCTGTTGCAAAATTATGAGTGCATTGATTGCATGAGTGCAATGAATATAAGGAGACATTTCATTTATTACAATTTAGGTTTATTAAATGTAAATACAGTTTATTTTGGAACCAGAATAACAGTATTAACCAGGAAAAAAGTACTTAATGAATAATTTTCAACTTTTAATTATAAACAACCATGAAATACATCTGGACTCTTATTTTGAAATGTCTGTGCTTAACTGTTACTGGCTGCTCATTCAAAACGATGAAGCAGATAAAATATGCACTCACACTGTCATGTATTACAATATTAACACCTAGTTATTATAATTCACCAACAGTATATAATAGATTTAAACTGCTCTGAATGTGTGAGCCTTCTCTTTGAAATGTGCAGCACATTTATTTCTTTAATGAAATCATCATCTTTTAAAGTTAGGCTGTATTGCGTTTCCTGTTTTTGCATCCTCAAATTAGGACATGAAATGATAATTAAGATACTTTATGACTTGCGACTGAAATGCTAGCACTCTCAAGACCTGTTTGTGAGGGTTTTATTAAGACAATGTTCAGAGCAGATTCTTTTTAATTATTTTACTTGATTATTACTTTGAGTAGCGCATTCAGAGGGTGTGTTGTATTGAATCAGCGATGAAGTAATAAATCAGACTGCAGGTTAACTGGCACAGGATGTGGCTCGGGTACTGAGGTCTGTCTTTTCAGGGCACAGACTAACTGTTGTGTGGTGCTATAGCCCTGCCCTGAACTGTTTTCCAGTGATGTCTTTTTTTTTTTTGGGTGAGGAGATCATGCATTGTGTTAGAGAGGATTACTCACCTTTTTAGGGCTTGTTTATCTGCCTCAAACCCAAATCAGGGGCTATTGTGCGGTGAAAACAGGTGCCTTCGTATTGGTTAGATTAATGTATGATAAGTCAGGTAAAAACAAACCTCTTGTTGTTTTTGTTGTGGTGATCTGACTGATGTCGCTTAATGGCTGTTTCTGGATTGTGCTGTGTTCTGTTCTACTGAATCGCCTTTTTGTTTTTGTTCTGAGAATTGTCGGCCTGGCCTGTAGAGCTCAAAAATGAGCGTGTGCTTTTCCTGGCCTGGCTTCAGGAAGTATTAACAAATTTCTTGGTAATATAATTCACATTTTGCAGATGTATTCATCAAAAGCTATTTGCTTCCTTTGTTTAACGTTTAAAAAAAATTTCACTTTCCCACCATCACTTTCCCATTTTTCACTTTCCCACAATTTTTCACTTATTCGAATAAATCATGCTCAAGAACAGGGAAAGCTCTAGATTACAGAAAAGATGTGGCAAAAATAATAAACAATAAAACTACATAGACATATTCATGTAGACCAAAAACTAATAAAAATGACTAAAGTTTTAAATAAATTAAAATGGAAAAAAAAAAAAATCTAATCTATAATGTATAATATCTTAAAATCATTAAAAGCATTATAAATCTAAAATATTAACAACAACTAAAATAATACTAGCATTAGCATGACAACAATCTGACCCTTGCTGATGTAAGTGATGTGCCCAATTCAAGTATACAAACCATCTGCAAAAAAACATTTAACATGATGCTTAAAACAATGCCTCAATGTAAAAACAAAACAATAACAAAAGATACATTGTCTGATGTACTAATATCATTCATTGAAAGATTTAGTCTTTATTATTGCTCAATATCAATAAATGGTGTACTCTGAACAGGATTTTTAATAGTAATAAATGAACTGATTGTGCCTTAACAATTCCTGCTTAGCAGATTAAAAGAAGCATTAGCACCCCCTTGAGTCCAAAACCTTTCCAAAATCTACCAACGGCTAACTTTGTTTTTAAATATTTTGCTAATTTTCACCAAAAATTATATAAAAATGGATGTATATGTGTATATCTCAAGTGACATAATTATCATAATTAGCCTATACTACATTTATATATCAGCCTGCCGTCTTATTGATATGACCATTTTGCTTTGACAAATGTATGGTATCAGTCACTCATTTTTAAGTTTGGTTATGCATCTTGATTAAAAAGTATTGTCTGGTTTTGATAATTATGTTTTTAATCCACAAGGTAGTGTTTAGGTAGAGTCCCTTTAATCTGAAATTCTGTGTCAAAGATCTCCTTGGTGTTTGCATTAAATGCATTATAGCTCAGTCTAGATAAAGAGACATCTTAATCCTACAGCCAAAAAACTGAGAGGATTCTCAGAGCTTTGAGGACTGATGTCCTGTACTTGTCCTTGTGTGGGAGCTTAATTCTCCATGACGTCAAAGGAAACATTTCCCTTTGTGAACAGTGTGTCACTGAGATTTGCTGTCAGGGGTCCATTTGAGGCTCGCTGGGTCTCATATCTACAAAAAACACAGGCATCAGATGCTCTCCTTCTTGTGGTTCTACATGCGTGCACACACAGCTTCTTAAGTGTTCAAGTGATCGTGCATGTCTTTATTTAGGAGGTTGATCCTAAGTTTGTGTTGTATGTTCTAAATGCTGTTGTTCTCTCTCTAGGCATGTGGTCCCATACTATGACAGTGCAGGACTACCAAGATCTCATCGACAGAGGCTGGAGAAGGTGCTGATATTATTATTGTCTGACTCCTGAACTGCGTGTTTCAAAATATAGTCTTCTGACTTTAAATCATGTGCTGCATAAATAGGTTTTCTTGCATAATGTCTTAGCAGGAAACATTATTATACATGAACAGGATGTAGTAGTCTGGTCGTGTAATGAGCTTAACACAGTGACCGAATCAGACATACTCCCTGTGCTGTCTCACAGACCTCTTACAACCAGACAAACGGGTTTTTGTGCACTTGACAGGCACACTGCCTGAAACCATCATTTTAGACCATTTTTCTGGACTTGATGTGATCTATTTGAGTGCGATGTACATTTTCAAATAAGTGTACAATGCCAGGTTTATTTAAAAAACTTTAAATGACAATTTATATAAAATATGTTCAATTTAAATGAACGGTCATTTATTATAACAATTTGAATGTGAATTTGAATGTATATTTAGTAGTGAGCCCTGCATAAATGCATTAATCTAATCATTGGTTTGTGTATGCCTCAATTTTAATGATATTATAATTAAATTAAATTGATCTCTTCTTTTATTTATTTTTTTTAGAAGTGGCAAATATGTTTACAAACCTATTATGAATAAGACATGCTGTCCACAGTACACCATCAGGTAAATGAATCAAATGTTTTTTTTTTTACTGTATACAGTAGAATACTCTGAGGTATAATAAAATTAATATTTGATATTTAAATGTATTGAGTTATATATTTAAATGTATATATTGCAGCTCAGAAATGCTAATGAACAATTTGCAAGATGTCAAATGTTACGTGTCCTTTTCACTCTTTATATATTAATGTTACTTGTTTTATGAAGGTGCCATGCTTTGAACTTCCATCCATTGAAGACTCACAAAAAGACATTGAAGAAGGTGAACAGGTTCCTCTCCAAAGGAGAGATGCCAGTAGAGAAGCACGATGAGGGACATGAAGGTGAGCGCCTTTTACTGGACATCAGGTTGCTGGTGGTGGTTTAGGCCTAACATTCACACAGCAATGTCAAGATCCACAAGCATGAAGCTGGATGCTATGTTGGATGTTTGTTTTGTCCATGTTTCGTAAACTAATTTGAATAAGCTCTTCATTACTTTCTAACATTGACAGAAAAATAGCATAAAATGTGTTACTTGCATGCCTTCCACAAACCGAAGAGGCCTCATTGTTTGCTTTTGAGCTTGAGCTGACCAATAAATTACAGCTTTTGGTGATTATTATTTATCTTATCATTATTTATCTTAAGTTATGAATTAGCTCTGATATGACTTGAAATGCTGATTTATTTTTCCCAATAGAGGATTCAAAATTTAAGCATTGAAAGCAGATTCAAAATGAACCTTGGAATATTTCATCATTTTCATTTACTGTATATGCACAAGTATAACAATATAGCCTATATAACAATATAACATGCATTACAAATATATTTATACTGAAACATTTAATATATGAAAAATGCAACAATGACTTCCATGAACCTTTCTGAGTGATGACACAAACAAATCTTTGAATCAGTTTGGAATCAATTCAGTGAAACTGACGGTTTGAATTGATTGAAGGAATCAAACTTACCAACTGTAATGCTGTCTTTGCTGCTGAACGCACCATTAAAATGGCTCTTATTTTCACAGTGTCACTTAATTTTACATTGGCAGCAAATCATATCTGGTTATATATGATTCAGTATATTGCCCAGTCCTAATTTGAGCCAATATAAGAAGAGTTGCATCCCCAAGCCAGTGTTTTCTACAGGTATAGCCTCTGTCTGTTTCTTATATCTTGTGGTCTGGTCTGATTTGGTTTACAATCCCAGGTTTGTTAGAAGATATCAAAAGTCATCTAAAGCCTCTCTCTTCCATACTTCAGAGGACAGTGGCTATAGCTGCAGGAAAAACCCAGTTGTTTTTGTCAGGTGCGCTTTCTGTGCTTTAGGCCAGACGTTAACCAAATGCCCTTCCTGTCATCCATGCATCATGTGTTAGCTCAGCCATATTTCACAGTTTTCTGTCTTTTTGTCCATTTTTTTGTGTTTCCTGTGCATGATTTGTTTGTGCAGAATTTGGTTTGGGTTTAAGAGGTAAAATTGTGCTTGCAACTAGAGTCTCTCCCTCATCAAGACCCATTTCATACCATTTAGACATGCAAATTTAAAACTTGTGTGAGTGTGTATGTAAATGCAACCAATTGGGGTTTCTCTTCAAATGATTTGCATAATTTGATGGTCCCAGGTAGTAGTGTGAGTTGAGTGATTCCCTGTGGACTGCATGAGTGGCATTGTGAATGTGTGGTTATCTGAAATATGCAAGTGTTGATTTTTTTAGGAGAGCCTATGGACTCTGTGCATGAAGAGGGTGTTCAACCACCTCCTCAAGACCCTCTGAAAATAGACCACAGTGAAGTACAGGACATCAGCACCAGTCCAGACACAGACACCACCAACTCAAGTGCACCAACAACGCCCAGAGACGATGCAGCACCCACCCAAGCAGAGAAAACCACTAATGTTACACCCAAACCAGGTCAGTCTCATAGAATCTGCATCTTTAGCATTTATACTTTAACTCTCATGAGCTTTAAGTACAAATAATTTTTTCGTTTCAGTCGGTGAGTGAGTAATTGGACTGATTGGCTAATAACTTATACTTGTATGCTTGAGACATATTGTGATTTTCTTTTTTTAACAATTTATTAAAAGTATTTAGTTCATCAGAGTCATTTAGATGTGACTCATTCTACACTGGAAAGGCATTGCTGTTGTGTGCAACCAGTGGTCCTCACAACAGAAAGATGTGTTGTCTTGTTAGTTATTTTGCAATTCCCATGATATCTTTCTCATCACATCTCATTCAGTTCAGACTGCAAACTCAAATTCCTGCATGCTAAAGGTACATGGCCTTTGTTGCAGAATCAGTTGCAGCAATGGAAATATTGTCAGAAAATTGTAATTCATTAATCTGTACATTGATTCAGAGGCTTAAGAACAATTAAAGCAGTAGTTCTCAATCTTTTTGACTCTAAGGCCCCTCATTGTCCTCAAAAATATTTGAAGACCCTATGACTTCCTGTTGTGTTATTTTACTGGTCTGACTAGTAAAATGCATATTCATGATAAAATGCCCATTTTAATGCTTGTATTGTGTTCTTTTAAATGAAGTCGTTTTGAGGCCTTGCTGGAAATTTGCTAAGGTGCCTAGGTGTGCACCGTGTCCCTGTTTGAGAACCACTGCGTTAAGAAAACCTAATGTTAAAACAGAACAAGTTCTGAATGAGAACCAGTTGTCAATTCCTAACTGGACTGTTAACCAGAAGATGTTCCTCTGAGGAACACTAGAGGGCAGGATTGGTTAAACAATAAATGTGACATCTCCTTGGGGCATATTGTTTTTTTTTTTTTTCCTTCGTCACCTTATGTGTTCCTGAAAATATCACTTTTCATGTCTAACAGAATTTCACCCCTTATTGAAATGAAAATGTGTTGGGCTTTATCAGAGGTATCTACTGTGAGTCAACACTTTGCTTTCCTTTATATAAGCGTATAATATATTCCCTGCAGACTTGAGGCACAAGGACTGTACATCTCTGAAAATGAGTTATAGACAAATTAAAAGTCCCATACATCTACAGGCCCCTGGAATGAGCACCCCCACAGAACGGTCCGGAAATGGGAAGGATTTATAGAGCCTCCCAAAAGGAGGAGAAAACTCTCGCTCTCTCTCTCTCTCCATCTCCAAACGGAAACCACCTGGTGACAAATTTATCGCAGCTTGCTTTATGACCATCTTTATGTCTGAGTTATGTCTGTTGTTAGCGTTGACGCAGATGCAGCTAAATGACTGATTCCGCACCGGAGGTTTACACTCTGGTTATAAACAACAGAATCTGTGAATGGTTTCTCTGGACATTTGAGCTGAATGGATCGAGTACATGTGAACAGACTTAGACCTTCACTCATAATTCATGTTAATGAGAAACAAAGAAAGAACAATTAAAACTAGATTTTTTTTTATGACCGTCAAAATCTGAAAACTGTTAAGTGGTTGCTAAGGTGTTTTCAGCAGTTGATAGCTGGTTGCTAGAGTGTTTTAGGTGATTGCCGTCTTGGTCTTCTGAGGGTATTAGTAATAATAGTGAATAATAATAGCACAAGACAAGTGATTTGAGGAATCATTTATACACTATTGTTCAAAAGTTTGGGTCTGTATGATTTTTTAAATGTTTTTGATTTTACATTCACCAAGACTGCAAATAATAATATTGCGAAATATACTATTTAAAAGAACCGTTTTCTATTTGAATATATTTTCAAATATAATTTATTCCTGTGATGCAATGCTGAATTTTCAGCATCATTAATCCAGTCTTCAGTGTTACGTGATCCTTCAGAAATCATTCTAAAATGCTGATTTGCCGCTCAACAAACATTCCTTATTATCTGTGTTGAAAGTAGGCATGCTGCGTCATATTTTTATTTTTGATGAATGAGATAAAAATAACTGTGACTTTTGATCAATTTAATGCATCCTTTGAAGGTTTATTTCTTATAAATAAATACATAAATCTTTAAAGTCCCAATTTTTTCATATCTGTATCACAAGTTATGTACGTTGTCTTTTTGGATGAAATAATAATTATTTCAGTGAGCAGCATTAATTATGAAAAAAGAAACCTAAACATTAATACTAGGACTGTCAGTGAATGTTTAATTATGTTAAAAAATGTTAAATGTCTAA
>JAUZSZ010000115.1:31916809-31927111 GCA_034780575.1 Labeobarbus marequensis | reverse complement strand
TTACTAATATCTACGGTGAGTTTAAAGGGATAGTTCACCCAAAAATGAAAATTTTGTCATTAATTAGTCACCCTCATGTCATTCCAAATCCATAAGACCTTCGTTCATCTTCGGAACACAAATTAAATTTTTTAAATTTTTTTTTATTGTGGTGAGCATGCATCGTGATGCTCTCCAAAATGGAGGCTCGCCACAGCAGACTGGATGAGGAGGAGAATAATTGTTGAATAAAGTCGATATTTTTGTTTTCTTTGCACACGAAATATATTCTCGTAGCTTCGTAAAATTGGGGTTGAATTACTGATGTCACATGGACTATTTTACTGATGTCCTTGCTATGTTTCTGGGCCTTGATCATGGTGGGACCCTTGCTGTCTATGGGAGGGTCAAAGAGCTCTCAGATTTCATTAAAAATATCTTAATTTGTGTTCCATGATGAGCAAAGGACTTACGGGTTTGGAACGACATGAGGGTGAGTAATTAATGACAGAATTTTCATTTTTGGGTGAACTAGCCCTTTAATGCGTCTTTTAAAGCGTGAGTGTTTCATTTATTTCGATTTTGCAACTGGACCCCAGAATCTATCAGAGGACCCCTGTTTGGCAGGTATGTTTCTTACAGCAATGTATGGAGGTGCTACTTCAGTCAAAGTCCCTCTAGTGTAGTCAAGAGGGATTGCACTCATGCTCTCTGTAACATGCTTCTTTGATTGACGGTAACCTCTCATCTGAGACAAATGTATTGAATCGAATTGAGCCAAGAACTGACAAAACTTGAGTTCATTCTCATGCATTAGCATGATGCATGCATTGCAGAATCTGTGTTTGTAACATGCTAAACCAAAATAGACAACATCTGTTCATGTTTTCCATTGTTATATTTAGCAGTGATTCTTAGAATCAGTTTTGATTTGAATATTTATTGACTTTTGTCAGTGCCTCCCTTTTTCCCCCTTGCCCTGCTTTGTGTGGGTCCTTGTGATGTTGCACAACATGTTATTTATTGTTTGCTTTGTGCTTTAAAACCAAGAATGTTGCCAAGTGTCAGTTTTAGTTTTCCTTTGAGTTGAAGTGAGTTTCGGTGGCATTAAAGATGAGTTTTATTTATAGAATAATGGTAAATGTAATTTAGGTGAACTATGTAGTTATTTTAAGTTTTAATTCTTTGATCTCAAACAAAGTTTGATGATTTAGTTTGAGTACATTGTTTTGGACCAGAGAAAGTGAAAATGCTGATATACACTAACGTTCAAAGGTTTGGGGTCTTTTGAACTATCTCTTCGTAAAAGAATCATCCAAAAAAAAAAGGAGCACAAATGTTTTCAGCATTAATAATAAGAAATGTTTGTTGAGCAGCAAATCGGCATGTTAGAATGATTTCTGAAGGATCGTGTGACACTGAAGACTGGAGTAACGATGTGGAAAATTCAGCTTTACATTACAGGAATACATTACATTTTCAAATATATTCAAATAGAAAACAGTTCTTTTAAATTGTAATAATATTTCACATTATTACTGTTTTTAATGTATTTTTTAATTCAATAACAGTAAGAGACTTCTTTCAAAAACAGGAAAAATCTTACTGATTCTAAACTTTTTAATGATAGTGTGTATTTGTAGTCTCAGGAAGAGTGTTTTTACAACAGACTTTTGTTTTTTCCATTGAGGACATCGTAAGTGAAAAAGATACAAGCACTGCTTTTGAGAATCAGGGTCCCACTGTCATGAAGAACTGAAAAAGTTGCAATTTCTAGATCTTGAAAATTAATGCAAATAAAAAATCTTAAGTTCTGAACATTTCTGTACAGTTTTTTCCCCCCAGTTATGCTCAGCTCTAAAATATTTAATTGGCTAAAAATTGGTCTTTGTGAGCACAACCATTGTTTTTTCCATCTTTCTTTGAATCTATCCAGAAGTCATGGAAATTCAGTGATCAAAAGGAGTGGGAACCCTGGAGATTGTACATTTGGCGTTTGGAGCCGGTGTGTAGTAGCACAAAGCACCCTTCTCATCTAATCTCTACAGCTCTATAATAGAGTCCTCATCCTGTTTGCTGTACGTGTTTCCGTATCTTGCTCCCTCTCTCTGCTCTTGTATAAATCCTCAGGAATGCAGAGGCAGGTGGGAACAAGTGCTCGTTTCTTGCTCTCGTCGCCTCTAGTGTTGTACATGTTTGCTTGTGCTTGCACACATGGTCACACTTTCGTTCGTGTTTATTTTAGCCTTTAAATTGTTTAACTCAAAACCAACCTACAGTACAGTCCAAGTTGACAGGGATATATCAAAAAAGCAAAAATATAAAAAAATTAAATCCATTGAGCTGCTCACTGACAGCATTTTTGAGTTTGAATGCTTCTATGGTGCCCAAAAATGCTGTCTAGGCAGGCCACTTGCTAGGTTTTGAGACACAGTCCTAGTATGATCCACTTTTTCTTCAGCAGAAGGTTTTTTTTTTCCCCCTGTATGCTTGCAGAACCCAACCCATCTCATTCAACTTTCATCACGTAAACCGACTTCAAACCCTTGCTCCTTTCTTTACCGTCTCTGCGCCCGTCCCATAAACCACACCATCATGCCAGCATGAGGCGCTAAATGAAACGATAGGAAATGAGGGCTTGAAATGAAAGAAAGTGGTCTGAGAGAAAGATAAACAATTACCACACATTTAGTTTGGCATGTTCTGCCCTTTCTCCTTTTTTTCCCTTCATCAAAGCTCCTTTGAAGTATGCTCGGTTCTGCAGCGTAATCTTTCACTTGTTTTTCTTTCATTAATAAGCTACGGCCCTGTGGAACTGTCAGTTAGCTGTTTAAATTCGGTCTGCACTTTCGTTACATGCTGTTGAGATTTGTGATTGTGGTGCGTGTCAGGACAGGAAACAGACAGAGATTTCAGTGTCGGGGTCTTACTGTTAGTCCGAAATCTTTCCCATAGGCTTGAGCAAGTGAGATCTTGTTAGCATAGGACTGAAATGTACAAATACATGATCTACAGTATGTAAGCTATACTAAGGCACCTTTTACTGAACACTTACAGTAACTGGGTCAGTTCACCCCAAATATGTTATTTTGTTGTTATTATTAAAAGCAGGTTTGGAAGAGCTTGAGTAAATGCTGTCTGTTTTAATTTTTAGTTGAAGTGATACTGCACGCACTTGGCTGAATGTGTCTTTAAAATGGCTGTACACGATCTCCTCTTCACTCCTTATAGTTTTTTTTACATCTGAATCCTTCAGTAATGCTTACGAATCCAGCGTCCTCCCTCTTCGCCTGATTTTCACACTTCCCCGAGTCCTCCATTGGCTGCCAACCTGACAGAAGTTGATTTTTGATTTGGTTAAATTGAGACCACCAACAGTGAGGTGTACGAGGGAAAAGTTTGTTTGAATTAGGGTTTGTTTCTTCTCTTTTTTTTTTCCTCTTCCTTCTGTACGGTGTAAGTTTTGACACGAGTTGAAGCCAGCACGAGGGTCTTGTTCCAATTAGTAAAAAAATACTCACTCGTGTAGCAGACTCTTTCTGTCTGTGTTGATTTTTGTGGCGGTGCTCTATTTTACTCTCTAGCTGATCTGTTATTAAATGTTTCTACTGTATTTTAAGTAAACAGTGTGTTTAAAATGTTTAAACTAGTGCACACTACTGTAAAAGTTCAGCAAATCTTTTTGAAGCAAGGATTCTGACACTTATAATATTACGAAACATTTGTTTCAAATAAATGTTGTTCTTTTGAACTTTCTATTCATCAAAGAATCCTGAAAGAATCCATATCATGTTTTCAATATGAAAATATGAAGCAGCACAACTGTTTTAAATATTTATAATAATAAGAAATGTTTCTTGAGCAGCAAATCAGCATATTAGAATGACTTCTGAAGGATCATGTGACACGAGTAATGATGCTGAAAATTCAGCTTTGCATCACAGGAATACATTTCATTTTAAAAATATTTAAATATTTCACAGTATTGCTGGTTTTGCCGTATTTTTGATTAAATAAATGCAGGCTTGGTGAGCGTAAGACTCAAAAACATGACATTTTTTGATACTTCGCACTGCCAAGATTGGTCTGTCAGACTAGGGAACAAGATGGTCGACTAGTTTAGTCTTGAGTCACTTAAAGTTTAGTCATGCTCCTTAGAAAGTCTAAAGAAGTTCATAGTGAATGTGTTGCATGTTTAATTTCCCTTAAGGCTTTGTAAACCTATTGCACAAAGGTAGAATGACATAAATAATATTATTTTAGTTACTAAATTATTTACAAGTGTTTAATATATTTCCCTTTTTGGTCTTAGCTTACTTTGACAGTGTTTTCTCTTTGAGAACCCATCCAACCTGAATATTATTTTATAGTAATATAAAACCAGTGTGCTTTGAGTTGCAGTGCACAATAAGCCTTGTTTATGCTTTGGTGGGAGTGTGTGTGACATGAATTCATCAGTAGCAGGCCTTTGTCTGGCTTGTGTGTCTGTGATGTGGGTCGATGAGACAGTTGAGAGTTCACATAATGCATTACTGCATCGGAAAGACATTAAAATGCACATTGCATTTGCTGAAATTGACTTATTTGGATGGCAGTATGAAAGTGATTGTGCTTTCTCAGATAATTGAAACAAGCCTGACTGCAGATATATTGTGCATCCCTAAATAATAAATAACCCACATTCATGATATTGATTTAGCGTGTTGACACAGTGTGGTAATAAAGGCGACGTGTTTTATGTGTTTACATTGAGGCCCTGGTTCAGCGCACTTACCTCTGTTCCACCCGTCAGCAGCGCTGACATGACGGCAGACCTCTGGGGTCAGAGTTGAGAGGTCGGGTCAGATGATTTAGTCTCGGCAGTGAAAGAGAGAAGCGATATATGGAGGGGGAAGGGGGTTCGGTGAGGGAGGTGTCACAGGGCTGGAAAATGAGAGTTTAGATCTGATGTCAGGGTGAAAATAGCCAGAGCGGCCCAGCTGCCAGAGCAGTGTGTTTGCCTTGCCATTAACTCGCCCTCAGTTTATTTTCAGAGCCTTGGATTCAGTCACTTTGTCTGGGGTGACAGGGCCTCCAGACCCTATAACGTATAGCACACTTTGATTATATAGAGCACGAAACAAAGAGCGAACAAAACTTATATTCTGTTTTTCCTATTGGAGCATTGGAATGAAACATGGGAGTACATGTTTTGTATAAAACGGTAATTTTATTAACATTTTCTGATTTTTTTTATTATTTTTGTTGAGGAAATTAGTATCTTTTTTTTCAAGATCCATAAGATTGTTCAAACATGACATTTATAATGTTACAAAAGATTTCTATTTCTATAAATGCTGTTATCTTGAACTGCATTCAAAAAATTGCAAGAAAAATATGAAGCAGCATGACTGTTTTCAACATTGATAATAATAAGAAATGTTTCTCGAGCAGAAAAACAACATATTAGAATGATTTCAGAAGGATCATGTGCCACTGAAGACTGGAGTAATGATGCTGAAAATTCATCTTGTTTTTGTTATAAATATATATAGTTTGTTAGGTTTACAACCTTTTTTCATTAAAAATTATACAGCATTTTTTTTTTTACCACCAAATTCCTGTCAGATCATAAACTTTCTTGCGTTTGTGTTTGTAGGCACAAATGTGGTGCTAATTTCCACACAAGCTTTATTTTTGGGCGTTCATCTAGTAAGCCGGATCAGAGATGTCTGGAGTGAAAAGCACTTAAGGAAGGTGAGTGTTAAGGCCGTAAGACCGCAGCGCTTAAGCCACCCGCCAATAAATGCCAGGAGAGATAGAGAGATAAAACGAGGCTCGGGAGGCTGCGCCTGTAAAACGCTGCCCTGCTGAAACGTGATCCTGTAAAAATATTTTCCCATCATTAAGCTGTCATCCACGAACCCCTGATACACAGCCCAGCCAGGCACACTACAAGTGAGCGTGTATTTGTGTGTGTATGTCTGAGGAGGCATTAGTTAGCAGTCGGGACGCTGTGTTTATTTGAATTCTGTCCCGTGGTAATGTGTCGAGTGAGGCGAAACGACTCGCCCAACTTTGTGTGTTTAAACTGCAGGTTTGTGTAAATATCTGAATTTTGAATGCGGTTTGATGCTCTCCTGAGGACCGCAGTGTGGTACTCTGTATGCATGCCATAGTTTAGTATGTAAGGAGAAGGAGGGATCTTTATTTACACACGTCTGTCAGAGAGCACCTCTCCTCTGCTCATTTACAAAGCCCTGTCCGACCGCTGTTTGTGCGAGAGTGTGTTTACACTTGTCATTCAGCGACGTCTGCCCTGATGTCAGCTCTAACAGGGCGGTCTTGCCATCTGTGTGGCGTTTGTGAATGCCAGAGAAAGTGGAGATGAGGCAGAGATAGGGACTAGAGGGTCAGTTTGAGGAAAAATAAAAGGGTTTTCTTTGTGTAGACATGAACTGGCTGTTTAACTGACCTGAAGGGCAGCGTTGGGCCTTTGTCAGCCTCCCCCTTTTTTAGTGCTAGGTAGATCTTACAACCTAAATCAGTAGAATAAAAAGCATCACCCTGGTTCCCTCGACAAAAAGCCAATAGGATTTTTGGATTATTGCAGAAAATAAGTTCTGGGACCATCTAAAGTTTATGATTCCTACAAGCTTTGTTAATCAAGATAATCTTCACAAATTTTGAAGCCACAGTCACATGACTTCAATGTCACCATCACTAAGCTTCCAATAACTCTTTAATGTTTATTTAAAATCTACAAGTTGCAAAGTTTGAGTTAGAATATTTTACAAGAGCATGAGACTTTGAAAAGGTCTACACTTTAAAAATAGGCACCAAATGGGGTTTTGAAAAGAATCATTTTCGGTTAGAGTTAAGAACATTTTAATAATCTGAAGAACCTTTTTTCCTCTACAAAGAACCTTTTGGTCCAATGCAAATGTTCCATGGTTGTTAAAGGTTCTTCATACAACCATAGATGCCAATAAGAAGCCTTTATTTTAATAGTGTAGTGAGTTGAGGAGTTTTCCTGTTTGTTGTGATGTTTAATGTCCATGACAACCTCTGTAGTCCAATTTAGCCACTTGTTCGCCTTTTTCAAGACACATAAAAAACATAAAAATCACAAGTAGGGTGTTACTGATGTGTTTTAAGTCATAGAATAAAATGTGAAAATATCTTGAGCTTGTGTTTACCACAGACCTTGTTTCAGACATTCAATCAAAAACACATTCAGAAAACCCACTGACTTCAAGACAATGGAACCGACTCATTTTCACCGCACTATGCTCTCTAGTGGTAAATATTGGCACGTTATGACTGGAACATTCCTTACGCTTCTAGCTTGCTAAATTTTCTCACTTTATGTTCTGAAGTGACTAAAACATGCAAGTGCGCATTGCTTTTTCAATGCAAGAGGCACTAAACCATTGACATGTTTGTAACATATACCTCAGTAATAAGGCATGGTTTAATTGCACAGACATTTGAAAGCAACTCTATCACCCTCTTTGGCTGTAATGCAAAACCACAGGTCTGTGTTTGCATACTTGTGTAGACCGTGTTTCTGGCCACGGCGTTTGACACCTGATCTGAATTCCGCCTCTTTAGCACTTTGTGCCTCTATTTCGTCTGTTCTCATCTGTGTGTGTAACCTCTAATTTAAACAATAGGCACAACATGGCAACTGTGTTTGCTCTTTGTGTGTGTCTCAAAGCCAAGATAAGATAGAAGTGGGTGAAAGCAAGTGTGCACTTGTGTCTGTCAATGCACAGACATGTCCTTGTTCCTGTGTGTGTTTGCCGTTATGTCAGAAGGGATAGGCCAGGCATTGTTTGGGACTGTATGGAGCAGGAGGGAATGTGGACAGCATGGTAAATGTTTAGACAGGTTGCAGTTGGAATTCATGACTGCTGTGCACACAGTTACGTGTTTTACTATGTGTACCACTGTTACTATTGCTCATACTCGGGGTTAGAGGTTTGTTCAGACACCCTAGCATGTGTGACTTTTGCATGGTCTAATACCACTCACGTTTTCTTCAGAAAGTCTAAATATCTAGTTTCTCTCATTGAGCCTTTTCAGCCTGTAGGTGCCTATGAGTACTTCTAAAAAATGAAATGGACCTCTGCAGAGGAAATAGGCCCCAGATGTGCATGAAATCATAGTGAATGGTGAAAAGCCGACATCCCGCCGTATTTTGACCCCCTCTGCTCGCAGTGGGAGGGTTTGGGTTCCCTTCGTGGCCCACGATGGCCTTTAGGACCCAGTTTGTGGTTATGACCTGGATCTGCGGGTTCAGCAGCATCTTGTAAGTGACAGTGACAAATTCCACAGGTTTAGGAAAGAATGGTTAATTGTTCTACAGTAATAAAATTTGAAAGTAAGCTCATGACTAGAATTCTTTAACATTTTTTTTGGTATAGAAAGTTGTTAGATTACAGATGTAGAAAAGCAGTTAGTGTAGACTAACTTAACCATTTTTGCATTGTTTTCTGCAGGTCATAGTTGACATTCAGGTAAAGATTGCTTGTGTAGACGTCTTCACTCCCTGTTGCCGAGAGTCGAGGTGTTGTCTTTCACAGAGATTCCTAGCCAGCACTGAAGTCAAGGATTTATGCCCATGATTAATTGCTTTTCTAATAAATCTCAGGTATGGACCCCGCAGCGCACCCCAGCCAGAGGGGTGGAGGTTTTAGAGCAAGTGAAAATGAAGCATTTCTTCAGGACTTTACTTTCCTCTCATATAAAACACAAGGCTGACATTATATTACAGTTAATGTTTTCACTTCATGTAATATCTTTTGCGCGTTCAACCTTTACAGTAGATTAACCTGAGGATAAAAAAATATGGACTACACAAATAGTCGATAATTATTTTAATGTTTGGTGGCCATATTTAAACTCCATACTTTTTGTTTTTGGGTTGGTTTGAATTTCTTTTTTTTTTCCTTTCCTTTCCTTTTTTTAATTTAAATATATTTTAAAGAAATTATTTTTGTTTGTTTGGAGCTTTACTATGAATGCTGTTGAATACCAACTAGACTTTCAAAATATGTTTTATATGTTTTGTCTGTGACAGACGTTCCTTTACTAGTTGAACATTATACTTTTGTATGCATTTTAGGTTATTTTAATTCTTTCATAAATTGAAATGATCCGTTCTGCATCCTTTTTGCTTCCTTAATTCAAAATCAAATCAAAATTTGCATCACATTTTAGTTTAGGGACCAATTCTGACTATTAACTAATTTTTAATAGTGAGAATTGGTCCCTAAATTAAATTGTAATATATAATAGCATATCTTGAGCAATTAGACCTTCACAGTAAAATAAACAAAGGGTGTACAAGTATAGAAGTTTTAAGACAGTGATTACAAGTAGTCCCATCAAAACATTATAATATACAGTAAAAATGGATAAACGACTTTTAATGTGGAAAAAACACTGTTATCTGTTTCTAATTTAAACCTAATTGGACCAATGCAGAGTTTTATGAAATTAGAGTCATTGATATCAGTTGGGCATTACTAAATTAAACCAAAACATACCTGCATATCCATGTTTCTTCTTCAGCTTGATTGATTTTTTTTATCTAAACCAGTCGTCCGTGACGTTGCATCTGTCATTGCCGCATCCATGTGTGTGTTTTTGGAGCTTTCTGATTTTATCTCTGATTTATTGTGTATTTTCTTTAAGCAGCTATTCATGCGATATGACGAAAGGTGCTTCTCAAACACAGTTCTTCTTTTCTTTTCTTTATCCTCTGTATTCCTCACTATGGTGATGTCAATGAGCCTTAGCGAGTGCGGGCCGTCTGTCAACATTACCTTCATTGTCGTGTGAAAGCAGGTTGGCAGGAGGACTTGAAGACGGATGATGCTGTGTTTGTCGTGCCATTCTTTTAAACCAACACGGGGGAGTGAGAACTGCAGACAGAAACACACGGATTAAACTGGTTTCAATTTGTCCTTTCAGCCGTCATAGCTCACTTCACTTTTTCCCCCCTCTGCGCTTATGAACTGATGTTGGATCAGAGTTCGTACCCTCAGACTCTTAACCACATCCTGCCTCAGCAGAAGACAAAAGTGGCTTTAGATCAGCTGGAAAGAGCGGGACAGAGAGCATGTCGTTTCTTGCTGCTTTTTTCCCCCTTACCTGGCCTTCAGCCTGTGCTATCACATCCTCCTCTGATAGCGCTGTGCTGAGCTAGCGGAACTGACGGATTTATGGATGCAAAGGGAAACAATATGCTTTCTATTCATCAAAGAATCCTGAAAAACACAACCTTTTTTAATAAGAAATGTTTCTTGAGAAGCAAATCAACATTTTAGAATGATT
>JAUZSZ010000115.1:31609047-31620472 GCA_034780575.1 Labeobarbus marequensis | reverse complement strand
TAAATACACGTTTTCGAACCATAGTTATCAATTATGAATCAATTATTTGCTCTTACCCATTTATGCCTACATAAAAGCTTACTCTGAAAACTTTGAACTTTGTTCGCAGGGCATTGGCAGTGAAGTTTACGCATAATGTCCTAAGCTTGTCAAGATTAAAATACCATGAAAATTCTTGAGTGTAACAACACCAAAATTGAAGACAGCCTGTCTACATCTACCAAAGAACCTTGTTATTACATTTATGTTTTGTGTAGATTATAATTTTGATTCAGCCTTTTTCTTCTTTACTGTACAAACATGTATTAATACAATTAGCACTTTCACAAAACATTAGGCAGGTGGGGTTTGTAAACACTAGTGCTATAACAAAACATTTTCCAAAGCATGTTATTTCTGTTAAAAATGTTAATATCCTTTATCCAAACATCATCTGCACAAATCATCAAAAACATGATCGCATTTCATCAGTGATTTCAATAGGGAATGGCCAATAAATGTACCGTTGTATTTTTGAATTTTGTGAGAGCTGGCCATCAGGTTGTGACAGTTCTGTAACAAGTAAATGATTTACTTATAACTATAACCTAATAAAAAAAGAATAAAAAATAAAAAAGAATAAAAAAAGGCTGGTCTCAGATTAAAGTCACTTGCCATTCAGTTTCCGTTTCTGCCTTGAGTCACACTTAATAACATACAAAAGTAACCCATCTCATAAGGATGCGGTAACAACCGTGACCCGGCAGGAGGAGCAGGTCAGCATTCATCATGGTGGCTAAAGACACAGAGGAATTTATTTGTACACTACAACTTTTGAATGTGCCTTGATTGTTAAATGCACACGATATGCACAGAGTCTGGACTCTATTTCTTGCTGTATTTAATGCTGCTGATTGAGAATATAGAGAACAATGGCGCTCTATATTCACAGGTTATAGCTATCTGTAGGATGCTTTGAACATCTGAAGTTTGCTGGGTTTTTTTGGAATCTTTAAGTCTTCCTGGAGTGTTTATTTGACTTACCTGAGCAACTAATTGCTGAAGAGAAGAAATCCTGTTGGGGAAAACACCACTCTTTATCAAAAAACTTTGTGGAGAGCTTGTAAAATATATGCTATCATTATTTACAGCAAATACTTCACACAAAAATGAAAATTCTAACATTTACTTACCTTGAGGTTGTTCTAAAATTGTATGACTTTCTTTCTTCTTTCTTAATTCTGAGGAATATTGGACCTCATTGACTTTTATGTATGGACGAAAGCACTCAGAACTGAAATCTTATTTTGAAATGCATAGGCCTATATAGCAGAATTTTCATTTATGGGTAATTATCCATTTAATGACATGATTGCATGCAAATGATGTGTCCTGCAAAACTTTAAAATCTTCCTACAGTCTTTCAGTTCCTTTGTGTGAATTAAAACAAGTCTACTTCTTTCCTTCTCCTCTTGTTCTTCTTTTTCTTTTTTAATCTGAAAGATCTTGAATGTCAGCTATGTGTACATCATAATGTTGAATAGTAAACATTTTCTTTGTGAAGATGAAGTTTGTTTGTTATTGTTTAAACAACTTTCTTGTGAAAAGTACTCATAAAAGCAAACAAACACAAGGGGGTCAAACATTTATTTTGGCCTAATCGTACAACATCTTATTAACACCTGGAAATGTTAGCAAAATAAAGAGTCAGAAAATGTATGTACAGAGACTTAACAGAGCAAAAATATATATTTGATAAAAGCAGTGGTTTACTTCCCCTTTGTCGTAAACTTTGAAATGTGTAGCTGGATCTGATTAAAACTGTAAAACATCATTAAAAACAGACTAAGACTAAAACCTATTCACTCGCCCAGATCTTCTGACACCCTACGGCTTTCAGGGCTAAAAATTGGAATGTAGAGCCATTCAAACACTTAAAAAAAAGATTTTTTTTTTTTTGGTTTTTTTGTAGTTTTACATTGTCCCATAACCATCTCCTAAGAGGACAATTTGTCATTTCACTCATCAGCCCTGAAAAATCAAGGATTGGATGAAGTTTAAAAGAGAAAGATGACTGAAAAGACTGTGAACAGGGAGCCACGCTCTTCCATCTGCTGCTCTTCGTCTGAGGCGGAAATTCCATCAGTCATTCCAATCCATACACAGAGCAATCCCCGGGCTGATTCCCCCCCAAAAAAACACTCTTGATGTGCGGCAGCACGGAGCTCACTGACACCGGACCGGACAAACCGTGAACTAGAGACAGTTATCAGCAAAGATGGTGAAAGAACTCGGTTTCTCTGTAGTATTGCTGTAACTTTAAGATTGTGGCTCAAGTCTCATATATTTATATATATTTATATATATATTTATATATTTCAATCTCAAAAAGAAAAAAGGATAAAGATAAACAGTCTAGGTTGCCACAGTGAAGTGAGGTCACTCTGCAGCCGGCTCCGGGTCCGAGGCTGTGGTGGGCGTGGTCTCTTCAGCAGGGGCCGGGGTCTCGTCAGATTTTGTGGTCTCCTCTGTGGGCGCGGCTTCTGTTTCCTGGGCGGGCTCTTCTGCTTTAGGCTCTGCCTCTGTTTTGGGCTCCGCCTCTGCTTTGGGCTCGGCCTCTGCTTTGGGCTCCGCCTCTGCTTTGGGCTCCGCCTCCACCACAGGTGCCGGTGTCTCATTGGTTTCTGCTGCAGCAGGCTCCTCCTCTTTGGTCTCTGTAGCAGCCTGGCCGTTCTCCTCGGGTTTGTCTTCGGCGGTGAGCGTGGCCGCGGGCTCTGCTGCCTCCTCGCTTCCCTTCTTGTTCTTCTTCAGGGAAATGCCCTTGAATTTGAAGGAGTTCTTCAGTGAGAATTTCTTCTTCTTCTTGGTTTCCTTTGCAGCTTCGCCATCGGATTTGGCGGCATCGCCTTCGGTAGCAGGGGCGGCTTCGATGCCATCTCCCTCCTCCGTCTTGGCGGCCTCCTCCTTGGCAACCACAGCGGTTCCATTTCCATCTGCTGCCACAGCTTCTCCATCTGGCTTGGTAGATACGTCACCATTGGTTTTCACATGGCCATTTTCCTGAAGAGAAAAGCAGAATGAGGGAAAATAAGCCAAATGCATGTTGGCACAAACACACTGGACAAAAGCAAAGGGGTTATGCTTGTAAATGCTTGTTTTTGTAGTCATAGTAAATAGTAAATGCTTGCTTTTATAGTATAGCTTATAGCACAATGTGTTGGCCATGTTTTCACAGCATATAGCTACCACTCATTTTGATCCTATACCAAGTACTTTTAAATCCTTCAGTGGATATGTACCCCTATTTTTTATTTATAAATAAATATTAAAATCACTATTTAAAAAACAAAATCTCAGTTTTATGTAAAAGTAAACCTCACAATACAGCAATATTAGAAGAATTGAGATTTTAAGATCACTCTGTTCATCACTGTAGTGCTTTAACCTTAATATATCCAAAATAGATATAAATTACTGCTTAATTCAGGATATCTAGAAAACTATATTTTTCAGGCAGAAAAAACTCTTGAGGATTGTTGTACATAATTACATTAAAGACAAAAGCAACACCCAGAAACCCAAAAGCAGAAGCACATATTGTAATTTCACATTGTGTCCACTAGAGGCGATATTGATCCACTAAATATAATCCACAGCTCAGAAAACCAGCCACTACCAGAGAGAACAAAGAAAAGGGAGACCCTAAAACGGTGTTAAAACAATGCCTTGCTCTAAAAATCTCTTTTTTTCTTGCATTTACAGAAAATATGACATTTCGCCATTCAAATAATGTATCAACTGAGAAGTATAGCCTTGAGGTACAGTAACTTGCTCTGTGCAAGTATTGGGGTGTTTTAATCACATGCATAAAGATATGCAAAATAATGCATTCAGTTGATTAATGAAGAAAGAGCTCTCTTATTACATGTGGAGGGGGAAGGGCGCATATGCATTAACGGGGATGGGTAGATGACTGTTAATGAAGTACCAGAGGAATGGTCCATGCATTCACACACGCAGACACTCACGCATGCATTGCATTGTTTGCAGATCAGCAGAAGCACTCTGCATCATTTGCATGCAGCTCTGCAACCTTTTGTTCTCAATTTGAGTTACTGCCAGTTTCAGCGCCAACACACAACCACAGAGTCTGTTCGATAACTAACTAAACTAACTAAAATGGGTTTAAAAAGACATTAAAAAAAACAGATAAGAGAGAGAGGCTTAAAACAAATTTTCCAACTCAAACCCTCAAAATAAAGGTTCAACCTAAAATCCTTCTTCAGAACTGAAATGATTTTGTAGCCATAAAAAAATTGATAATCAAAAAACGTAACACAAATTCAAAGATTAAATTGTAAAACGTGTGTTTTTAGATAAATTGGATTTTTGAAAGGCAAAAAACAAAAACAAAAAACATGTATTGAGAAGATCTCATTCACATATATCAGAAAGCTGGTAGTTCAATCATAAAAGTGCTTGTAGATCCTCACCTGACCATTGGCTTTATCAGCCACGGCTTTTCCGTCCACTGTAGCTTCACCTTTAGTCAACTGAGCACCCATCCTCCTTTTTGTCTTCTTCAAAGAGTTAAAAATGAAAATAAAGGCAGTAAAAACTCTGAGGGTCCTTAAATTCAACCCCACACAGTAGAGGCAGTGAGCGAGCGTTTAGATTCCTGGTGTGTTTTTTAGTCTGCTGTGCTCAGCAGACACAAATAAAGGCTGCTTTCTGGTAATAAATCCACACGGCTCTGCGGGGAGAGCAAACTAAGAGTTTCACAGCTACAAGTGTGAGTGTTTGTCTGTGTGACTCCACCCAGCAGCTACGCTGCCCAATCTGCAACAGAGGGCTGGAGCTTCATCTGCCCCATTCAACCTCAGCACTACACACACTCCAGCAGATTACTGGATCCGCACCTTTACATCTCTGGATGGATGGATTTCTCATATCAAGGGCTTTATAGGGATTTTATTGATGATTTGAACAGTGGACTTTCACATCCTCATCATATGTCTTAATATCTGATAAAATATAAAAACAACTGATGGTATTAAATGAAGCAAACATAGGAGTGAATTTTAAATCATCTCAATACTTTGGTTAAGGATTTCTTTTTTTGTCATGTCTGCAGTAACGTCTAACATGAAAAACCACCAATTTATTAAGAACTATTCCAGGTGTTTCTTTATTTTTACTTTCTCTAGATAAAATGTTTCAGACTAAACGTGTAAACTCAGGTTTACTTGATTATCCATACATCATTTTTGGAAAAATCATGTTAAAATGGATCAAATATGATACATCAGACTTTTAAGGAATGTTTATTTGTTCATCTTTCAATCATTGTTGTTTGCATTGCGTTATATGTTCTGAAACGAAAAAGCTTTGATCATAAAACTAACCATTTAAATATCATCTTATATGATTGGGAACTGTAGAGACAACCGATATTTATATGTGTTATATAAGCAGTCTGTATACTGTTATAAAGATTGAATTTGTCTCCTCGAAATGTTTTAAACTAAACATATTTTGTGAAACTTTTGTTGTGATTGTTAATGAATTTCCAAGTTTTTCCAATATCATTTCCATAGTCTTTTCTGAACTGATCCCTTTAACTAAAGCCAGTTCTGTGATGACATCATCACACAGGAAGTGACATCATTTTGGAGGGACAGCAACAGCATAAGCTTTAGTCAGTATTAGCAATGGATTTCATGGATTCTGATGTTCTGTTAGTTGGTTGGTGTTAGTTGGCTTGCTGAAGCACTCCATCCTGTAAAATTAAAGTAAAATTGGTTTGATAGTATCAACATTTCCAACTCTCAGTCCCTCACTGAGCAATGATAATGTTAGCTCGCTGTTTCCATTCTGTTCATTTTCTTGCCGTTGTGTAAATAGTCAAGCTGTAATTAAACTGCCTGAGCTTGACCAGAGCATATTTCTGAATGTTTGCTCTACAGTTACTTACAGTATACTTCTTTCTTTATTAGCCATTATTAGTTCTCACACAACATCAGTCCAAGTAAAAAGACTTTTAGTACAATTTTAAAAACATTCACCTTCAGGTCGTCTTTTTCTTGTGAAATCTTGTTATAATGTAAATAGAATATATTTTATATTGTTAATAACATATCAAGATGAACATTACTGGACTAAAGGTTTACATGATTGTCCATGAATCTTTTTTTTTTTTTTAGAGAAATCATGTTAAAATGTATCAAATATGATTCATCAGGCTTTTGAGAAACATTTGTCTCTCAGTCATCATTGTATGGCATTGCATTGTATGTTTCTGAAATTACGCAGAGGTTTGATCATAAAACTAAGCATTTAAATATCATCATACTCAGACATATTATTGGGAGATGCAGCATGACAGCTGATATTTATAAAGATCATCTTACTTTTTGGCCAAATAAATATCAGAATCTGCACCAAATTACACATTTTCGCTCAGTTTGTGCCTCTGGATAAAATTGAGCTGGTTTTTCCTCCTTGAGTATGAGTTCCATATTCTCCAGATACACCAAATATGATATTCAACAAGCATACCTTTAAAAGCATTTTGTCAAAAGGTTCAATTAATTGTTCCATTAAAAATAAATCTCACTATTATTTTATATGTCAGGCTTTACAGGGTTAAAAATGTAAGTGTCTACTGAAAGTGCTTTATTGTACATGCATTTTTTTGCCCGAGGGAGACAAAATTCTTTCTGTGCTAATCGATATTGTATCACAGACGCTGTTGATAGAGCTTAACTTGTCCTGAACCCGGAACATTCCTGCAGCAGCAGAAGTGCTGGAATGCCACATGGTTTTAATGCCCCACTCAGTGCTAAGGATGACATGCAATGCCCCGACCCCCCGCCTCCAGTATCTCAGGACTGTATTTGCCACCCAGAGATCCCTGCTGTCATTCAGCACACCGTGATCTTCACACAGGGAAATGAGCCCCGGGGCTGCTGGGTAATTCACCCCCATGGCCTGGTGGGTGGACGGGGAAACTGAGGGGATGTAGTTGGAACAAAATCCTCAAGAAAGGATTCTGAGTATTCCTCAGAAGAGAGAGAAAGAAACAAACCCAAGCTAAATTCCAGGGAACTTTGATAGAAAATGACATGAACTTACGCAGAACATATAATGAACCCAATATACAACTTCTTACATTTCTGCAGCTTAACAGCATTTACTTGGTGTTGAGAAATTTGATCCATCCGGTCGCAGTGAGATAATAAGGAAGAAGTGGGACAGATACACTATGTACAAAAGTTTGAGGTTGGCATTTTTAATGTTTTGTCACTTTAGCTCACCGAGGTTGCATTTATTTAATCAAAAATACAGTAAAAAGGGCAAAATTGTTAAATATTATTACAATTTTAAATAATGGTTTTCTATTTGAATATGTTTTCAAAATATAATTTATTCCTGTGAGTCTAAGCTGTATTTTCAGCATCATTACTCCAGTATTCAGTATCGCATGATCCTTCAGAAATCATTCTAATATGCAGATTTTCTTCTCAAGAAACATTTCTGCTTATTATTAATGTTAAAAATAGTTGTACTGCTTAATATTTCTCTGGAAACTGTGATACATGTTTTCCAGGATTCTTTGATGAACAGAAAGTTCAAAAGCAAGGCATTTATTTGCAATAGAAATGTTTTATAACATTATAAATGTCTTTATTGTCACTTTTGATCAGTTGATTGCTCCCTTGCTAAATTAAAATATTAATTTCCTAAATAAATAAATAAATAAATAAATCATATGATACATAAACAAAAACCCTATACTGACCTCAAACTTTTGAACAGTAGTATACTATAGTCCTAAACTATTCGTAAAAAATGTTTTAAAAAAAGTCTGTATATGCCCAGTGGATGATCAATGTAATCATAAAACACACACACACACACACACACACACACACACACACACATGAACACAAACAAACTGTTACAGCAATAGTTCACATTAAAATGAATGCTGTCACCATTTATTAACCCTGATGTCTCTGTATGCTTAAGGTGCTCAAGCTGAAAGCAAAGTCTTAAAAAGCCCATAAAAGTAATCCATAGGACTGTGTGTTAAAGTGATAGTTCACTCAAAAATGAAAATTCTGTTCTCATCTACTCACCCTCAAGTTGTTCCAAACATATATGAGTTTCTTTCTTCTGTTGAACACAAAAGAAGACATTTTGAAGAATGTGGGAAACCAAACAGTTGCTGGTAACCACTGACTAAATACTATGGAGCAAAAGTTTGAATAAGACTTTACAGCAAATGGGAGATGTTCAATAAAAATGAACTTAATTTTTGGTCTGTTCTTCAGATTGTTATGTACTGTATGACATCAGAAGACATAGAATATAGTCAATGGCAGTCCTTTTATAGACTTTTTTAGTTTGTTTGTGTGTTCCAGTGACACATTTTTGATTTTGGGCTGAACTAGGTATGGAACTAAATGTATTTTTAAATTCTTTAATTGATGTTTGCCAGTGCAAATGTAGACAGATTCTTCTCTCTCATTCATGACTAAGAGAAGCGGTTGTGTGTGTGTGTGGATGTTCTTTAGAATAGAGTTTGAACTAGAATAGATGGATGGAGGGGGAGGGGAAGAGCCTTTAGAGAGAGAAACGGAGTGTGTCAATATGTGTGTGTGTGTGTGTGTAAGAGAGGGAGAGACAGCTGTAGTATAGATGTGTGTACGTGTGAGCTGCAGTGTTAGTGGGTCAGTGTGCCAGCTGCAGTCTAATCATCTGCTCTCTCTCACACACACACTCTATTCCTATTCTTTAAAGGTATAGTTCACCAAAAATGAACATTTGCTGAAAATCTATTCACCGTCAGGCCATCCGAAATGTAGATGAGATTGTTCCTTCATGGGAACAGATTTGGAGAAATGTAGCATTCCATCACTTGTTCACCAATGGATCCTTTGCAGTGAATGGGTGCCGTCAGAATGAGAGTCCAAACAGCTGATAAAAACATCACAATAAGTAATCCACATGACTCCAGTCCATCAATGAACATCTTGTGAAATAAAATGCTGCCTTTTTGCAATAAACAAATCCCTCTTTTGGGCATTTTTTTTTAGCTTCGAACGATTGCTTATGATCCATAGTTCATAATATTGCTTTCTCCAGTGAAAATTTGTGTGAATTAGGAGAGAAGTATGCACAGATCAACCAGAGTTTACAATTCAAAACAGTTCTAAACAAATATGTTGGTGGATTTTGATGTGAGAGGACAACAGGAGATGGAACCTTTCAGTGAAAGATGCTTTATTATGGATTATGGACTCTTATTTTGTCCAGAAGCAATGGTTTGAAGTTAAAACATCTTAATGATTGATTTGTTTTTTACAAACATGCATCTTTTTGCTTCACAAGATGTTAATCGATGGACTGGAGTGGTGTGGATTATTGTGATGTTTTTTCAGCTGTTTAGACTCTCATTGGTACCCATTCACTGCAGAGGATCCATTGGTGAGCAAGTGATGCAATGCTAAATTTCTCCAAATCTGTTCTGATGAAGAAACAAACTCGTCTACATCTTGGATGGCCTGAGGGTGAGTAAAAGTTCAGCAAATGTTTGTTTTTGAGTGAACTATTCCTTTAAACCAATGTTTCGTGACAAAAGGTTCTTTCAAATACTGCTCTGAATGCAGACAACGGGGTTGAGGCAGGTTACTTCCTCTAGATCATGAGTCTTGCTGTCAAAGTACATCATCACATTAGACTTAGCCTACTCGGTGGTTAACCATGACAGCGGCAGTCTGTCCCACCTCGGCACAGGCCTGATGTAGGTGACAACTTCAAGATCCTTTTGCTTCGTTCATGACGTGTAATGATTACGTAGGTGTGAAGACAATGAACGTATGCACATGAGGACATCGGAAAGTTTTAAAGTTTCCATGTCCTCAAAAAACCATCAAATTACACGCAATTATGTACTCAACACAAAGCACACTCTATAGTCATGCATGTTAATTCACAAAGATGAGCCAATGCAAGCATATGCACAAAAATCAAAATCAAATTCAAACCTTGATATAACCTTAAAGTTTTAGGATGAAAAACAAAGATTAGCTATGAAAATGTATGATGCTGATAATTTATAAATGTTTGAAATGCTTAACTATTTGTAGGTCATTAATCAAATAAGCAAATTTGTGACTCCAGGCTACACAGTCAAAGTTCTTCATTCACTGAAGCTCAAGATGTTTTTGTATCATCTCAAATCATGCTGGAGAACATGATCAACAGGTTTTAAAAAATAAGCATTGTTAGTAGTGGACTTAGACTTTTGACCTTACTGTATACCGTCACACACAAACATGCATAAAAACATGCACACACAGCATAATCCAAAACAATTTTTTTCAAAATCAGTAAAAATCTACGTAATATTGCCATCCACTGGTACAAAAAGCAGACATTACTGTAATCAAGAAATTATTCATTTTAGCCAAATACTTTGACTCCAAAAAGACAACATTTACAAAAGGATAAAAGATTTTGAGCAGGAAAAAGATGTAGTTACTTGATAGTTTATCACTTGCCAGAACATCCTGGATAAAGTTCAACATATATTGTACCTCCATACAGAAACTACACATTGAAAAGATCATTTATATGCCTTAACTAGGCCTACGTGTCTACATGTGTGCTTATCCATAAGTGCGTAAAATATTGCAGTGCACATACTGCAGTGAAAATCTTCATTCAGACACTCACTTTACTCAACACCGTAAAAAAAAAAAAATGAATAAAAAATAAAAATTAGCATGGAACATTTCAATTCATTATCATTATTGCTTACAGTAACTGTAGTTTCAGTAATTTTCTGTAGTTAAAGTATGGGAAGAAACTCATCACGAGAAGACACTGGGACAAGAAAATCCACAACAATGTAAAGACACTACTAGTAAACAGTCAAACATGCTGGAAGAAGGCACTTTCTTTATTTAAATTAAGCTTATTTGAATATAAATAAGCTAAACAGAATGTATTACAGGGTAACTCCACCCCAAAATGAAAATTTTGTCATAAATCACTTACGCTCATATCGTTCCAAAGCCGTAAAAGCTTTGCTCGTCTTCAGAACACAATTTAAGATATTTTGGATGAAAACCAGGAGGCTTGTGACTGTCAGACTTGTCAGCCGCACCACACGGATACGTTTTCTACGTTTATTTATGCTTTGATTTGAGCGAAAACAGCGTATCCGTGTGGTGCGGTTGACACAGAACAGCGTACGCAGTTTGCGTCCAGCGGATACTCTCCAAAATGGCGCTACAGTGACATGGATGAGGCACGGAGGAGATTAATTGTTGAATAAAGTCATAATTTTTATTTTCTTTACGTACAAAAAGTGTTCTCGCCGCTTCATTAAATTCAGATTGAACCATTGATGGCAGATGGACTATTTTGACAATGC
>JAUZSZ010000115.1:31563356-31575456 GCA_034780575.1 Labeobarbus marequensis | reverse complement strand
GATGTGCTTACTAACACCAAAACCACCAAGCTGTCTGAGAAGAAAAAGTCGCTGAGAGCATCTTTTAAAAATGTACTCTGAATTATCAGCAAAACTCAACTGAGAATCCAAAATTGATCCAAGATACTTAAAATGTTCCACAATTTCAACTTGATGTAATATGTGAGCCGAAAATGTAGTGAGCTAAGCTAACAGTTACTCTTCTTAATGAAGCTTCACTACACTAAAGCTACAGCCCTGGGAAATGTAGTTTACTACATCCAAGCTATTTAAAATAAAAATAAAAAATAATTCTATTGAACCAACATCATACAAAGTTAATGCTCTCTCAGTGATCAATAAAACTGTCAGTCAAGCAGATAGACAGGCATGTTCAGTTTAATTGTTTACTCAACAACTGTTCCAAACTAATTTGGCAACATAATCAGTATCAAATACAGGGCAGGATTGACCTCAAATTGCGACACGGCCGGAAACCTCCTTTTGGTAGTTGGTATTGTGGCTTTATTGTATACAGATACGTTTATATAAATGGTAACACTTCACAATAAGGTTAACTACTGTAGTAAACTTGAACTAAGAATGAACAATACTTCTGCAGCATTTATCTTAATGTTAATGTCAACATTTACTAATGCATTATTAAAATCAAAAGTTGTTTGTTAACATTTGTTAATGCACTGTGACCTAACATGAACTACCAATGAACGACTGTATTTTCTTTAACATTAAAAAAGATGAATAAATACTGTAATAAATGTATTTTAATGTAATACTGTAATGAATGTATTTTATACATTGTATGTTCATGTTCAATAATACATTAGCTAACATTAAGGAAATCGTTTTGTATAGTGTTATCATATAGATGTTTAGGCCTACAGATAGGCTACATTTATTTGCACTGTTGCATGTGTCATAGATATTAATATAAACATTTCACCAAAATCAAGTTCAAATATGAAGCTTTTGACCAGCGAATGTTTTTTTGTTTTTTTCCCCCTGACTCTTGTCCTGTTTTCCCCAGTTTTCTGTCATTATGTGGGCGTTCAGTTTTTTCTGTTATTTGGCCAAAGTATCATATTATGAAAGATTGAGCGCTTCGC
Organism: Labeobarbus marequensis; assembly: GCA_034780575.1. Lineage (NCBI taxonomy): Eukaryota > Metazoa > Chordata > Actinopteri > Cypriniformes > Cyprinidae > Labeobarbus > Labeobarbus marequensis. Next base: position 31,574,350 of record JAUZSZ010000115.1, on the reverse strand, counting down.
ACAAGCTACTTGGCTGTGACTTGACAACAAATCAGAAACTAGTAAAGAGGAAGAGATGATCAATTCACTTGCCGCTTTTAGGTGCTACAGTGACACATTAAAGAGCCACAAAACTGTATTTATCGTTGGAATTTCTTAAAAAATAAAATTTTAAAGCTGAGACTTTGTTTTATACTTGTTTAATGTGTGGTGTGAGAGCGCCATGGCTTGTTGCACATAGCAACAGTAACGAAAGGGGGCAGGTCTTTGCAAAGGGTCAATTACTACATTACGCCAATCATTTTTCAGAGCTGTCAAATTGTAAGCCAACCCCAGAAGGCTAAATCTTCACCACTGTATTTCAATTTATAAAATTTTTAGTTGATTTTGTTTGAACTACACACAATTATAATTCAGTTGTAGATGCTGGCATGCTATTTTTTTCTTTGCTATTTGCTTTGTAAGGACTACAATTGTTGTTTGATTGGTCAACTCACATTCTTGTGGTACTTGTTGAACTTACTTGGGAAGTAGTGCGAAAAAACTTGTGTGTAAAAAAAAAAGTAGGCCAATGTGAAAAAACAACAGCTTCAAAAAATTTAAGTGTATGAAATTAAGGAACAAAAGATAAAAATCTCTCAAAGTAATGTCAACCACAGAGTTTAATTTACTCAGAAAAATCCAAAACTGACATTTCAGACAGTTAGGTTTAGAATCAAACCCATGACTGGAAAACATTAATGCTCTTCTGGGTTCTAGGACTACAAACTAAACAGCTGTATTTGTTCCTGAAATGTCAAAGACATTACTGACACAAAAGAGGACCTGTGAGTGATCAACAGTTTTATGAAAATGTTGAAGGTGTGGCAACATGAAAGGAGAGAATGGAGTTTTTTCTTTGCGCTACATGGTGCCCCGGTATAGGCTCATTAGTACCAGGACAGCGCCAAGAACCATTATATAACTGACATTAACACTTCTAACTACAGCCCTTAGAAAACTCATGCATTCATGGAAAAATAGCAGCCCTGACGTCACAACCAGTAGCCTAAAACCCTTTTATACTCACTTCATAAAGAACAGATGGAAGAACAGAGGCACAGTCACTCTGCACATGGGATGCGAGAACCTTTATGCAGAATTTGATTTATCCAAAAATTAGTGAAAAATAAGCATCTTAGCATGTATTTAACAGTCAATGTTAAACAATGCAAATATACGCTAATTGTAAATGTAAACAGTGCACAAATAACAACAGTCTACACCCAAAATAACATCAGCTGAAGGTCCACTCGTAGCCTACATACTATATAATGCATTCTCCTCTTGATCTTGTGCAGGGCAGGAAACCGTCTTCCTTTCCTGTTTAGTCTATGACATGGTGACATTCTTTTTCTGCTACTTTAGTATCTTTTTTGGGGTGCTATCATAAGTTTAACATGAACTAACATGACATGAAGAAATTTCAGGCAACCGAATAACGGTTTTAATGTAGATATCCCTTAAAAAAAAGCCTAAAAATGTTGTGATTGTAGTGGAAACTGAGAAGTTAAATTTTAGAAAGTCTGCTCTGATTTGGATAAGGACATTTGTGTAAAATCACTATTATCTGGACAGTATAACAGTCGAATCACATTATTTTTGTCAAATAGGCTCAATTAATTAACTTCTGACTACTTGTTGTCTGCTTTATACATATTTACTGTAGGCTATATATAGATCAGATAAAAAAGGAAATGAGCTCATAATCTAGCTGATGCAACTGAGCCGCAAGAAATTCAAGAGTGAGGAAAAGAAAAAAAAAATTGTATTCTGTACAGGACTAACGTCCCTCTTTCCCATATTAGGAGAAGAATAACTGTTTGTCATCACTGCCGTATCTGAGTGAGGAAATAGACTGAGCAAATGTTACCCATCAGCGTCCAGACGCAGTTAGCATTAGTCATGTGACATTAACAGTGAGTTAAAGCTGTGGCTTTCCAGTACGAGACTTAATATTTTGTTAGACATTAACTGTTTCAGTCAGTGAGTGAGCCATTCAGAAATTCAGTTTTCCTCCTTTAAACTACATCTGCTATTTGTATTTAGTACATATAGGTAAACCTTTATTCTCTCATGGACAACTCTTGTCCACGTTACACTGACCTCCAGAAACGAACACTGACCTTCAGGGTGTGTTTGCAGCCAAAACAAATAAGTACATTTCTAGTACATGTGTTATTTACACATTCAGACAAACGTGAGTAGAGGTACTCATGGACATAGTGTGCACACACTTACTCATGCCAACAGGAAAGAACATTGAGGGATTTATTTTAGATAATGAGAGTGCTGTAGTTGTATTAAAATTGCTAGTTATGTAAATTAAGAACTTGAGGCCTATTATTTGCTTGATTGTTTCACATTGTCATTTAAGTAGTTTCTTTTGATGGAATGACCAAATTTTAACAGAATGACTAAAAGTGACCCAGATTGTTATATTAATTGGTGCTGACATAAAAATTTGGCGATATTTTTGGCATTATTACAAACGTGTTTTTGCATAATCTAGCTGTAGGTTACACTTTATGTTGCATACACGTTTAACAAAACATTTATCTTACACGAAAACATGGCATTGTAATCTTAAAATTCATTTAACTTGCGTTATTTTTTTCTAAGCATATGGGTAAAAAAAAATCATTTGTAAGTATAAAACGCAGTAAGTTTGAAATTATAAATACAGCATACACAATCCCATTATCTAAAAAAAGATAAACAGGAAGCTGATGCTTAGAAAATGATGTTTCTGCTTGTGTTACTGCATTTGTTAAGTGTTGTTTTGTCAGCTAAATCTATCATCCTATTTGTCTTGTTTGATTAAAAAGAAGACTGTTTATATCTGTTCTAAAACATTAGATGATTACTACCTCATACTTCAACCCAATTAATAGAAGCTCATCTAATTAAGCAGTAGGCCTATATTAGGCAATTAGATTGAAGTTATCGTAATCATAAAATTCTATGCCTGCAGGTTACTGTAAGGTTGTGAACTCCAAGCACATTACGTGGGATATGCTGCATAAATTGTCACATGTAATCTAATATTGTTGGTTATGGCTCGCTCACCTGTTACTAAATTTAGCAGCAGTGCTTTGCCAGAGGTTACACATAAATTTTCCAGCATGCAGCTGTCTTTGAATCTTTCTACACCAGACAAAGTCCAGTACTAATAAATGTCTTATTGTTCCAAATTAAAACAGAAATATATTTACATCACAACATCTCTTCATAATGGCTATTACTCTTCTTGTATTATTTTGCCCTTTGAAGTTCATTAAACAGACAGTTATTATGTATTATCATTTTAAAAGTATGTACATTAACTGTTAGAAATTGGAGCTTCTCCAAATCGAATACCACAAGTGTAAAACGTGCAGTATACTTGTGATTGACATGCTGTACATCTCTCACTCTTGCATTTGAATCATATTTGTTATTGGCCTCATTATGATTAAGCATGATGACTTAGCACTAGAAGAATGTATTTGTGCATGTTAATGAATATTCACTGTGAAACTCAAAGTTTCACACAGACGCTCATGTAAAGCAAGTTAAACCACTTTAACTCAAACAGAGCAAACTGAAGTATCATAACACTCTTAGGCAACATTGATCAGGTTGCTCCAAGAGGATTGTCCTTATAATATGTGGCACTTTGGATCAAACATCTACTTAAATGGCTACTTGCATACTAGAGAGATGAAAAGAAAATGTCCATGCAGTTACGTAACTCTCATTTTGGTCTATTAAAATATCTCCTATTTAGAGTTGGCACTGTCTGCTTTTTGAGATTTTCTTGTTTTTGTTGGAAAGTTTTAGTTTAGGCCTGTGAGATAAGATATGGAGGCTTTCAGAGAGAAGTGGGTGGTTACTCTGATTACTAAGATGTTGAGTTGAAGAAAGAAAGCAGAAAGCACTTTTTATGCTTTGCTTCCCTGAAGTTCTCAGGCTCCACAAATAGCAAGCCCACCCCTAAAAAAACAACAAACCTTAATGGTCACTAGATTAAGATCAGAGTTATCACCAAAAAAGATCACAGATATGACAAAGTTTTATCCAGAAATGGTAGTATTTATTTTTATACAGCAGTTGGTGTTAAATTAATAATTTTTGCACACATGATGCCTTACTTGCTCATTGCCTACTGGCAAAAACATGAAGTGGTTTACGTTAAATGCTTTGCCCGTGACAATTGTTCAGATATTCCTGGGTTGGCACTGTGCAATAAACCTGGCACACTGTGTTTCATGTTGGGTTTACGTGAAAGACAGTGTGTTTGTACTGAATATATTGGACTCATTATGTATTTAGAGTGAGTGTGTGTGTGTGTTTTGTTGGTGGTGTTTGGTTGGTGGCGTCACTGGCAGTTGTATAATAGCACTGCTGTGCTACCAGAGCTACTTTGGTGGGTGTGTCTCCCAAACCTCCCATTTGCTGATTACACAGGGGCTCAGTGTTCCTTCCTCAGTCCACACACATGGTATGAATTAACTCAGTTCACTTTTACCTCTACTGAAAAACCAGGAAAACTAATTAAAACATCAAAATGTTAAAAGCATCAAAAACATAAGAAAGTATATTTTTGAAAAATATACAGTCAGTTTGCAAAATAGTGAGTAGCAGTTTGAGGGGGCATCAGCAATTGGGAAAGATGCGGGACATACTGTATAGTTCTCTAAGAAACAGTTGGTCTCTGCAGCCCTTACTGAGGTTAAATGCTTTGCTCTGGCACAATGGCAGTAGATAGGATGCCTTATTCAATTCTCCAAGTGATGCATCCCCCCCATGTGGGAGTCAACAAGCAACTATGGCAATAGCCCAGATTATTATCCATTAGATTGCTCACTCCACTAACTCTTTGAAGGTTGTTTGCTATGCATTGGTATTAATTTGATAAACCCATGTTAGTCACTGTCACAGTTGCATCATTTGTCTATATCAGTGATACTCAAATCTGGCCCGTGAGATCCACTTTCCTGCAGAGTTTAGCTCCAACCCTGATCAAACTCACCTACCTGTGACTTTCTAATGATCCTGAAGACACTGATTAGCATGCTCAGGTGTTTGGTTAGGGTTAGAGCTAAACTCTACAGGAAAGTGGATCTCGTGAGCCAGATTTGAGTATCCCTGTATTAGGGCATCATGTGAGAAAGGCCGGTTCTGTAATCAGTAGTACATCTCCATCACATGCTTTCAGCATTTACTACACAGAGCCATAGTTCACTGACAAGCAACTCAATATCGCGTTCTTAATCGCAGACCGATTTAATCGCACGATTAAGAAATCGAAGAAATCTTTCTGTGATAATGACAGCTGTTTGCATAGCTTCTCAGTGAACTAAAGCTCTGTGTAATAACAAATACTGCGCCATCTGAAAACACATGAAAATACCATATTTAATAACATGTTTTTACTCCAAACTCACTTCATAACGTAAGTCGAGTGTTTGAACTAAATCCTCCTGAGAGATGATGTGGCTTCTTAAGGCACGCAACATATTTCATAGTATTCTAAGCAATGATAAAGGCTATGTCGATTAGCATTGCATTATTATATACTTTATTATAATGAAAATTATAATAATAATTATAATAAGAACTTGGATAAATCATATATTGTCATTGTCCTGTGTTTATTAGTCACGTTGAATCAATGAAAGCAGTTAAATCTTCTGTTTATTCAGCTGCAGCGATCGTTATTTCCTAAATTTCTTCTGCAGGGTGTATTTGGAGTTTTGGTGCGAGAGCGCCCTCTGGCCTTCAAATGGAGATTTACTACTGATCACAGAACTGTGTTTCACTGACAAGATGTGCATGATAATCGCATCTTTTGCCTAATTGCAATTGCGATTTCGATTAATCGAGCAGCCTCACCAAATACTTCAATGGATGCGGACGAAATAGCTCAACACAAGAGCCAATGCAAATGCAATGACACAAAATAAAATGTCATCATGTATTAAAGAAGAGTGGCTTGATTAAGCGGTGGAAAAAGCGGATGATGGGCACAGAACAGTAACAACACACAGGTGTATTGTGCAAACTACTTCATAGGAATGTTTAGATAGCTATATAAAAATTCATGGTAACACTTTACTTTAGGGTCTCTTAACTAGTTGCTTATTAGCGTGCATATTACTACAATATTAGCCATTTATTATATATTAATTAAACACATATTAATGCCTTATTCTACATGACCTTATTCTACATCCCTAATCCTACCCAATACCTACACTTAACAATTACCTTACTAACTATTAATAAGCAGCAAATTAGGAATTTATTGGGGGAAAAGTGATATTTAATAGTGAATAAGTGTTCCCTATTCTAAAGTGTTACCGAAAATTTTGTCATCTTTTACTCACCGTCATGTTGCTCCAAACCTGTATGGTTTTCTTTCTTCTATTGAACACAAAAGAAAATATTTTGAAGAATGTCATTAACCAGACAGCTGAGGGTAGCCATTGACTTCCACAGTATTTTCTCCCATATTTTTGAAAGTCAGTGGTTACCAGCAACTGTCTGGATACCAACATTCAAAATATCTTCTTTTGTGTTCAACAAAAGAAATTCATACAGGTTTGGAACAACATGAGGGTAAATAAATGATGACAGAATTTTCATTTTTGGGTAAACTCTCCCTTCAAGTGTGAACTGAATATAATGTTTTATATGAAAAAAACAAATGCAATTAGTTGAACTTAAGACTGCTTTTTTGACCCTCTTCAGTATAGGATTTAAGTACATATTTATACGTAATTTCATAATTATTTCTGTTGTCTTTGAAATGTTTAAAGTGAACTGCTGAATGATAAGCATTTATGGTAAACTAAAAATATATTTTCATTTTATGAATTAAAATATATTTGTAATTGCACATTTGCAATAATTAAGTTGCATTTTAGTACATTTAAAAAATATTAAGGTCCCACTTTATATTAGGTGGCCTTTACTACTATGTGCTTACACTGAAATTAATCATTTGGTACAATGCACTTATTGTGTACATACATGTTCTTACATTGTACTTATATTGTTAATAATAACTTAATGTAATTACATCTATAATTAATTTCTGTAATTACATTTATAATTACACAGTTGACCCATCCCTTACACCTTAACCGACACTTGAACCTACTCATACCATCTAACCTGTGCCTAACCTTACCTGTATCCCACCTCAATAGCAGCAAAAGTGTTTTGCAATACAATATGAACACAGTAAGTACATTGTACTTATTTTTTGATGTTAGTACATAGTAGTTGAGGCCACCTAATATAAAGAGGGACCAATATTAAATTTAAATGTAATATCAAATAACACACAACAGTTAAATTATCACATATTTTACATGTGCTTTAGCATGTTAGTCAAAAATGTACTTCTTTAAAGTGACAAAAATTATTTAAACACAATGATTTAAATTTACTTTCTCTCTCTCTTTAAATATATGTTAATTGTTTAAATGTTGAAATATATATGTTTATTTCAAATGTTTTTTTGAACTAATTATTTTCAGTTTCGTGTAAAAACTGTTCAGAAAACATTTGTCACACTTGCAAATAAAGCAGAGTGCATTGCATTCTGGGATACTCGCCTGCGTGCTTATAACTAGCTCCATTACTGACTGTAGGGAAGGAAAATACTAAGAGTTATGAAGGTTTTCAATGACAGATAAGGAGAGGGTTCTGAATGAAAGAACCTTGATAGTTGAGCTATTCATGAAACGTCCTTGTTGTAACAGACTGAAAACACTCAACAGCTCAGGATCACACTGAGAACCATGTAAGGCCTGGTAAAGTCTGCAGTTCACTTGAGTGTGTGTGTGTTTAAGGAACAGCGATTCAGCATAAACACATCTGAAAGAAAAAGCAGAAGTATCTGTGTCCTGTGGTATGTGTGTGTGCAGTTGAGACCTTCTGAATATGAATCTGTCACAGTTTATGACACTTTATGACAACATGGGACAAGGCGGATAAATCTGGTAAAGCTCTTGTGAGTGTGAGGCACCGTGCTGGAGAGTGAGCGACACGTGACGGTAGTTCAATATGCTACTGAGGCAAAAATGCTGCATCGCTGTTTTTATGTCACATGATAATGTGCATGCAGATGAGTGAACTGGAACAATAATCAAATACACTCTCAATAAACTCTCCTCCTTCTTCTCGCTGAATCATTTTAGTGATTCATCTGGATGGTTCATGTAATGAATTACAGAACTTTAATCCCTTTGAGCCACTTAGTTTGGTAAATCTTGCTGTTGGCTACTGTTTTCAACTTTATTGTATAAATTAGGATAACTCTAGTTTTATTAGATGCATTAGGTCCGAATTTATTGATTTATTTATAGGTGCAATATTAAAAGAGTCTGTATAAATTTTTACTTCTAAATGTATTGAATTTAAAGTGCAACCTGAGGTCTGTGTTGTTTGTTGTCAGATAAATTCTGCTCTGGGTTGCAGTATGCTTCATAATAATTATATATACTGATACACATTAGTGTTCAAATGTGTTCTCTTGTTCTCACAAAGGCTGCATTTATTTGATCAAAAGTACAGTAAAAAATGATTATCAGCATCATTACTCCAGTCTTCAGTGTAACATGATCTTTCGGAATATGTTGATCTGATGCTCAAGAAACATTCCTTATTAATGTCGAAAACAGTAATTCATTAATCTAACTGTGATTCATTTTGTAACATTATGAATTTCTTTACTGCCATTTTTGATCAACTTAATGTATCCTTGCTCATTAAAAACATTAATAATGTATTTAAACTCTCATAAACAGTCATATATTTAAAGATATTACCCCCTTCATAGTCCTTAGCGTAGTTTAACTATAGTTTAATTACTTGACGAATAGCTTGTAAAGCAACATTAGTGTGGCAGTTGCTCAGATGTGTATGTGTGTGTGTGTGTGTATGTCATTCTCACCAGTTCCTGCTTTTATCTCCAGAGTCACTGATATCGACGGCCACATAAACACAGCAGCGCTCCACCAGCACAGTCCTGCATTCCTGCAGCTCCTCCATCATTCCCTCTGCTGTCTGCTGAAAACATTATCAGCTCCACAGACACACTGACTGATAATCATTATCATGTTCAGGAAAGGCAAATACTGGAAAATGACCCCAAACAGTATCTGGACACTTACAGTTGTATGAATATCAGTGTATTAGATAACACATTATTAAAAAAAGGCATTTATTTAATTAATTTATTTAAACTTAATTCATTGTAAACTGAACATGACTATACTAAAAATGTATACCACTATATTTGATTTAAAAAATGTAATTTATTTATTTAATTTATTAATTTATTATAAATTGAACACAACCACACAACAAATATCATTAATTTAATTTAACCACACATAGAAATGTATGAACGTCATATAACGCACTACACAAAACAAGCATTTATAATGCATTTTTAATGCATTTATTCTAAACTGAATATGACTGTGAAAGAGAGCTGTGGTTCGGTGGAAATTTTCAGTAGACAACAATTTAGTTTGTTAAAAATTAAGACCCTTAAAATACTTTTTGGGGTGGTTGTATCAACAACAACAACAACAAAAAAAAAAAACAGAAAGAAGAAGTGAAAGCAACCACGAACATGCCAGCTTTCTTGGCAAAGGCGCAAAGACCCATTTCGTTTAGTGCCTGAAGCCTCCAGGCTGACGCAGGCCGCTCTCAAACTTCAGCTTTTGGTGCATGGCATGATGACATGTCCATGTTTTAAAAATGACTGAACATTATTTATTGACATGAATTCCTTGCTGAGGGTAACAGGGCCATGCTGTCGCAAGGTATCAGCCAAGTGTCGTATCAGTGTGGGAAAGCTTTGCTCTGAAACGCCTGTACCACTATCACAACCGAACCACACAAACAGATACAACACACAGTGTTTCCAACGCAGATACAAAACAACACGGTATTTTACCATACAATGAAGCATATAAAGCATTCACTAGTTTAGATGTGATGAGCCGCTGGCACTGAGAAGCTCTGGGTTATTTCACACAGAGCCTGCATCCTCTGATTTCAGAGTCCTCTGATGCGCTGCAGGCTATTATCACCGGCGGCATATCATCGAGGAAAATCATTTTTAAAAATCTGGTAAAAACTCATTTGATAAATAATGAGTTTTTAAAGGAAACTGCATTCAACGGAGCACAATTAAGTGGAACAGAATGCAGGAGTTATATATGAAAAAAAAGGTGATGTACATGATCTGAAACACTCTGAGCCACCTTCTAAAGATACAGTGGAGGAAAAAAAACTTATTTCATCCCCTGCTGATTTTGTAAGTTTGCCCACTGACAAAGAAATTATCAGTCTATAATTTTAATGGTAGGTCTATTTTAACAGCGAGAGACAGAATAACAACAAAAAAATAAAAAATAAATAAATAAATAAATATATCTCCAGAAAACCGCAGTGGGCAAACGTACAAAATCAGCAGGGGATCAGATAATTTTTTCCCCCACTGTATATAACACGTGCATACATAGAGCAGTAATTAAGAAATACCACAGATGGTATTTAAAAATGTGTGAAACAGTGCACTACTGTATGCTATATCAAGTTAAATGATCGCAATATCTTTCAAAAGTTTGGGGTTGGTAAGATTTTCTGCAATTAAGGCTACATTTATTTGATCCATTTGATCAAAAATACAGTACAAACAGTAAAAGTGTAAAATAGTTGTACAATTTAAAATAACTGTTTTCTACTCCCAATATCTGTTAAAATGTAATTTATTCCTATGATCCAAAGCTGAATTTTCAGCATCATTACTCCAGTCTTCAGTGTCACATGATCCTTCAGAAAACATTCTAATATTCTGATCTGCTGCTCAGATTTTTGTGGAATAGTGATCTTTTTTTTTGGATTCTTTGATGAATAGAAAGTTTAAAAGAACAGAATTATTTGAAATAGATATCTTTTGCAATATT
>JAUZSZ010000115.1:30942198-30954482 GCA_034780575.1 Labeobarbus marequensis | reverse complement strand
GGTTGGGGGTTTCACTGTGTCTGACCATGTTCTGGTACAAAGTTGATGAGGATAACTGCTAAAACTCTGCTTTCATGGTATCCATGGTATCCATTGTGACAGAACTGTATAAAAATAAAAATAAGAGCTAAGTATTATCAAGACCAATACTTCCAATACAAATACTGATAATTCTGTTAAATTGTTTTTGTGATTTCTGTGTATAAAATTGGTAATTACAGCTAATTTACATTGTATTAAAAGCTGTCATCATTAACAGTAAAATAGCAAAGTATGAGACAACAAAATCCAATCATTCAGAGGACAGAAGGCATTTAGTAGATTGTGTACAGCAGAAATGTTCTTGTCTAATATGATACTGTGGGTATCATATGATACTGTGGGTACCGTCACAGGGTAAAAGTCAACATCCAGATTAGATAAAAAGGAACAGGGTTGCGTTTCTATAAAGCATCATGAGATAAGTTGAAACGCAGCCCAGATTTTTGATATGGAAACTGGGGATGTTTTATAGTTTTAATATTTAAAAATGTACAAATTGAGGGAAGAAAAAAATGTTCTTGTTTTTTAAATGTTGAGGGTTCCAAGTTAAGCCAAGTCACCTTTATTTATATAGCGCGTACACAATACTGATTGTGTCGAAGCAGCTTTACAGTGTCAACAGGAAAATAGTTTGTCAATAATGCAAGAGGACAGTGACAAAGAGTCATTTTTCCAGCTAAATTCAATTCATTGATGATTCAGTGATTTCAACATCCAGTTCAGCTCTCTTCCAATAGTGTCTGTGCAATCAGTCAAAGGTACCCATCTAAGGAAGCTAAAGGTGACAACGGCAAGGAACCACAACTCCATCGGTGACAGAAAGGAGAAAAAACCTTGGGAGAAACCAGGCTCAGTCGGGGGCCAGTTCCATCAACTCTTATTATAATTAGTAATTATTATGATGCTTACAGGTCAAATTGAGCATAAATTGTCTTAATACAATGAAAAATAGTAACGAGTAACCACATACCACACCAGTATAAAAAAGTGTATATATATATATATATATATATATAAAATTATAAAACTTTTTATTGTATTTAATAGTATCATTTTCACAAACTGAATATACTGTCATTATAACTTTTTACAAATTAAACCTTTAAAAAGTACTATTTATACACAAACATGTGACTGTTTCCACTTGAAATGTATGATGCACACAAATTTTTCTAGTCTACAAAAACTGACATTGAAGTAAAATTGGAAACAACAAAGTCAGTAATCAACTCTTGTTATTTCCTTTTTTATTGGTTGGGGGTTTCACTGTGTCTGACCATGTTCTGGTACAAAGTTGATGAGGATAACTGCTAAAACTCTGCTTTCATGAAGCATTTCCTTAAACTATTGCATTGAGGAGACCTACACAAAGCAGACTCCTGGTGATACTCGCATTCCCAAGCACCCATTCATCTATTGTCCTGTGCCAGATGTGTTGTAAACTGCCCCATTTATGCTTATTTGTCCACGCCCTGCTCACATTCACACTCTTAACCTGAGTGAAACACATCGATATTCCCTAATCAATATTCTTTTGTCTTCAATTTTCACATTTACATGTGAAAAACAATCCGCCCCATCAACATCAGCCTCTATTCTGCATCTACCCATCATTGCCTTTGTAATGTCAGTCTAGATTAATCAATCTGCATTGCAAATCAATTTAGAATTTTCATGTCTTTTGTATGTTTCTGTTTTTAAATGTTGTGGTTCCATATGGGCTACTATTTTTATGACTAGTAATATAGCTGTAGGCCAAACTGACCCATTTTTATTACCGTTTTCCCAAAAATCACACTATGAAAGATAGTAAATATTAACCACTACAAATAGCAAACAGATCAAAACAGCATTTTAGCAAAACTGAATTTACAAAAACACAGTACAAAAATAAATATGACAACATGATGAATAAAACTATATTTAACATTTTATAGTTGTATTTGTAACCCTGGACCACAAAACCTCCACGCAATAGCCAACAATACACTGCATGGGTCAAAATGATCCATTTTTCTTTTATGCCTAAAATCATTAGGTTATTAAGTAAAGATCACGTTTCTTGAAGGCATTCTGTAAAGTTCCTGCAGTAAATATATCAAAACTCAATTTTTGATTAGTAATATGCATTACTAAGAACTTCATTTGGACAACTTTAAAGGCTCAATAGTTTTTTTGTTTTTTTTTTTGCACCCTAAGATTGCAGATTTTCAAATAGCCTAGTTGCATCTCAGCCAAATATTGTCAGATCCTAATACACCATACATCAATGGAAAGCTTATTTATTCAGCTTTCAAATGATGCATAAATCTCTGCTTTTTTTTTTTTTTAAACTGACACTTATGACTGGTTTTGTGGTCCACATTTTAATTCTCACAAAATGTGAATATGCTGATAAATGTGAATATTACAGCTCTTTTACAAATATAACCTTTATAACGTGCATGATCAGTCAGCCAGTGTGTGTGTATGTATATATATATATATATATATATTTGTTAGATAATTTTGATGTTTTTACACCTCTTATATTGCATATTTAAATTTTTGCTCAATGGTCGGTGATTATTTTTCCTTCACGATGGGCCTAATCCCGCCTAATCTACAGCATAGTCACCTGACATCTGTTACTTTTCTCAGCGCTGATCAGGACAGGCCAATCACAGTCGGCGCCCCGCCCCCAGCGCCTTTAATACTGAAACGGAAGCTTGTTTCGCCGTGTTACGTCATTTCCACCTGCGCCATCAACCGCCGATTTCTTTGTTAGGACGAGTAGAAAAGCTTCGGCACGCATTTCCATCTCCACTGTCCTGCGTCTGCTGTTTAACTTCTCTGCAGAAGTACTGTAAGCCGTGAGCGACATGGATGTTAATAACGGCACCATTAAGCGCAAGAGCAGCGCCGGAGACAGTAAATATCTGCCGGAGTTACTGGCGGAAAAAGACAGCCTGGACTCCTCGTTCACGCACGCCATGAAACTCCTCTCTGCAGGTCAGTGCTGCTTCATTCATTATCAGTCAGTTGACGCCTTACTGCTGTAATTGTTATTAAACAGTGAAGTCAGGAGTTTTGACCGCTGGTTAGTTCATATTAACACGTGCGTCGGTGAAGTGCGCGTCGCAGGCCGCGTGCAGTGGATTTGGTCGCTTGGGCCTTGTTGCGTTTTCCTTGTTTGTGTTTTATGTGCTCTGCTGTAATTTGAGTTTTGTGCTGTTTTGCATTGTTGTTTAATGTTGGAGACGTGGAAAGTAATTTTGCACTGTAAACTTAAAAAACCTAAACCACTTTCAGCGCTGAGAGATTTGGCTTACACCCTATAATTGCCTTGTTACGAATAGGATGAAGTTAGGTCAAATTGTAACCTCTTTTAAAACCATTGAAGTATGATTCGGCCCAAGGTGATGAGATTGCACACGTGTGAAATGTGCATGCGATTTTAATAGATGATGATTGTGCTTGTGGCATCTCCTGGTGCATTTAAACTAATTACAGGGAACAGCATGTTTGAGGTTTTTTTTTCTTTTTTTTTTTTCTTTTAATCGATAGTTGCGTGTATGTGGCTCGCTTTTGCCAGCATCGTTTACATTTCCTTTGTGAAAAAAGATAATCCCATGATGCATTGCTTCAAGCTCTGTGGGGGGGGGGTTGCAGACAATGCAAGAGAAGCGCTTGGATTATAAATGTAACCGATTCTGTACTGAAAACCAATAAAGTATGCATAATTTAGTCTTTTTATGCAAAATTATGTGACTAATAATAGTTAGGACGTTCCACTGATTCCAGAAAGTACGATTTTTATTTTTTTATTTGTTCCTACTTCCATTGCATACCTGGATTTCCCCACCGCCGTTTTCTGTTTTCTTTTTTCTTTTCTTTTCTTGAAGCTGAAAAAATAGTTGTTGATGTTAGTGGTAAGACAAGTGTTCTTCTCTTTTAATATTATTTTTATTTATTGGATTATAAATTGTGTAATTTTCTTGAGTGTAAAAGCCCTGCACAGATGCGTTGTTGCATTAGTATATCATGTTTGATTCCATGTTAAAGTCAAGTTTGACTGATTGAATTGCGTAGAAATCGTGTTGTGGTTTCAACCAAAAACCACAGTCAATATTTTAGACCCATAATTTTATACTTGCTGACCTACATTATAGTCTGCCCTTTCATCTGGTTTGGTCCACATGTCAACTCTACATATTCCGATTACTGTTTGTCATGCTAGAAGGGTTATGAGTTATACCATTTCTTTTTTTTTTTATTTGCACCTAGATATTAAGTCAGTGCTTATGGCCAAGTAAAAGTTCATCTTTAATTTCTTGTTGCATTTGACAATGTAGTGATGGATTTTTCAGATTGCTGCAGCAAAGCGAAATTCATTTAGTTTTGCTCTGAGCTGATCTTGTGTTTTCTTTTGCAGAGATTGAAAGGGTCCAGAAAGGTGAGCCTAAAAAAGAGTCCGAGACATATCTGGATCTGTTCACCGCCAAGAACGTGAGGGTGAAAGAGAGAGTGCTCATTCCCGTGAAGCAATACCCTCGTGTAAGCAGTTACACGCTCTCTTGAGTTTTGTCTGTACATTGCAAGGTCCTGTTGTTGGTTAACACAATTTCTCAATGTTTCCCATCAGTTCAATTTTGTGGGAAAGATTCTGGGGCCACAGGGCAGCACCATTAAACGTCTGCAGGAGGACACCGGCGCAAAGATCTCAGTGCTGGGCAAAGGATCCATGAGAGATAAGAACAAGGTAATGAACCAGTCTGCAGTGCTAATGAGTTTACTGTTAAGTGACCTGGTTACTAAAGATTAAATTGTGAAACATGCAGGAAGAGGAGCTGAGGAAGGGTGGAGATCCGAAGTATGCACACTTGGCCATGGAGCTGCATGTGCACATCGAGGTTTTTGCTCCAATTCCTGATTGTTACCTGCGTATGGCTCATGCCATGGATGAGGTCAAGAAGTTCCTAATGCCTGTAAGTGTGAATGCAAGCAAATTGATGCTTTAACCTATTAATATTTTTCACATTTGTCACTTGTTTCATTTTAATTTATCTTCATTTTAATATAACATTTAGTTGTGCTGCTCATTTCCCCTGTTTTTAGCAAATAAAAAAAACACACAAATTTTTACTAATATATATTAAACAATAAACTATAGTATTGTTTAGCATTTCCGTTTGCTCCACTAACAAAAGTGGGGGGGAAAATCCATGATGGTATTTCCATGGCTAAAGATTTTTTATTTTTTTTATTTAGTGAATTTACATTGATCAGAAAAGAGAAAGTTGTCATTTTCCATCACTCACTTCAGCTTTATTATTAGACATGCAGGTGTTTGCTAATTTTCTGTAATTTAATGCCTAAGTTTTAGAACAAAGTATAGTGTTACGAATGTCCACTACACTGTTTTTAATGAAAATATGAAAAAATACAATGTTACTAACTAGAAATGTCATCACAGTCTGTAAAAACAGTTTATTTTTTGAAATTGTCTAAATTGAAATTAACTTTAAAAAATAGCATTAACTCAGTTTAACATTGTTGCAACCACACGCGTACATATATATATAAATTTTTTTTTTTTTTTCCCTATAAACGGACTTTCACTGGAGCTGTAATAAATCTGCTGTTTAAAGCTATTTGAAATGATAGTAAACTATTTAATAATTGTTAACTGATCAGCCTTTTTTTTGTGTCAGGTGGAAGGGCTTGATGAGATGCACCCAGATGCATTCATGGATCCAGGGTTTCTGAACGGTGCTCAGGATATTCATGGTCCTGGCAGAGGTCTCCCTCCTGGCAGAGGCCGTGGTGGCCCACCACCCCCAATGGGACCTAGGTGAGAGAACTATATCAAATATATAGCCTCTGTTACACAACGTGCATCTCTTAATATAATTTTCTCACATTGTTCACAATCTTAAGTATTTGGAGTACATGTGTAGTAATAATTCATATATATATATTGTACTCAAAGGGGTCGTGGTATGCTGCCTCGTGGAGCACCACGTGGAGGAGCACCAAGAGGAGGTCCAGGACGTGGAGCTGCAGCGAGGGGAGCCCCTGCAGGAAGAGGTGGTCCTTCACCTCAATCAGCAGCCAGAGGAGGCACATCCGCTCGCTCAAGACCACCAGCCCCGACTCAGAGGATGACACCAGGAACCGCTCTCTCCCACCAACAGCACCCAGCCAAACCTGAAACCTACGGCGAATATGTAAGTCAATGTCCACAACACCACTGTTAATTATAACAGTTATATGCACTGCCATTCAGAAGTTTGGGATCAGTGTTTTTTTTTTTGTTTTTCCAGATTAAATTGATCAAAAGTGACAAATTTATAAACTTGTCAAATAAATGTTGTTCTTTTGACACTTATGTTTATCAAACAATCTTGAAAACAATTTTTATAAAACACACATCACAGGAATGAACAACATTTTGAAAAATATATTGGTTATTTTGAATTAATATTTCACAGTATACCTGTTTTTACTGTAATTTTAATAAATTCAACTTTAGTGAATATAAGAGACTTTAAATTACAAAAAAAAGGAAATTGTAACAACCCCAAACTTTTGAATGGTCATGTGCTACAAAAGTCTTTGGCAAATGGTTTTATAATTAAATTTACATTTAGTTGCAATACTAGTTTGTGACTGCATTTCCTTTATTTGACTACAAACTCGTTCAGACCCAAGTAACCAACCGACCTGTTGAAATCAGACAGTATTTTGTCAAACTCAATTCAAAAGACAGTTGAAAGAACCATTTGTTTGTGACTCAGACCACACTGGTAGCTCTGTATGACTTTTTTTTTTTTTTTCTCCTCCGCATTACTCTTTTATTGTATTACCTTTGCTAGGAAACAGTCTTTTCACTGGAGATAGGAAACGCCTAAAAATATTAAAATATATTTAGCTCGTGATACATCTCCATGTGTTCTGTATTTTCTCAGGCATATGAAGAACCATACGCAGAGCCTTCCTATGAAGGGTATGAGGGCTACTACAGTCAGCCTGCTCCACAGCCGTGAGTGCTGTTTTTTTCCCCTCTTTATTATAGACCTCTTTCTTTGATTCATTTCTATGAATCTTTTCATACATTTCCAATTTGCAACAAGTAAATTTAACATTCTTGCTCACGGTTTCTCAGAAGCCATGTAATTCTCTTCTCGTCCAAAGTCTTGCCTTGAATGAAATTTAAAACCTTGTACAAAACTGCTTTTGTTGAACTTATTTATTTTTTCTTCCACAGAGACACAGAGTATTATGATTACGGTCACGGAGAGGCACAAGAAACTTACGAGTCTTACAGTAAGACATGTTCTTGTTTATACATGCATCGTTGAGTGAAATGTGCAGCTTTTTTGGCACATCTTTGAGACCATACAGCCAGATTATACTACAGACTCTAATGTAAAACCTTTATCATGTTTAAACTACAGCATAAACCTGTGTATGATGCACTAAGCTGTCCTGCAGTCAGTTATCTATGTTAAGGGCGTGTGTTTGTGTTTCCAGCTGAAGATGACTGGGAGGGCGGAGCCTGGGGCGGCGCAGGTGGAAAGGCTGCAGCTGCCCGACAGGGCAAATCGTATCGGGAACATCCATACGGCAGATACTGAGAGCTGTCCATCACTACGGTTGCCTGGCATCTTCCTCCCCTCGTAACCTCTTGTAACCACCTAAAGTAATTCTAGTTGTTATTTTTGTATTCTGTTTTGGTTAAGACTCCTTTTTAATACTCTGAATCTACGCTTTCAGTAGGATGATGACCATAATTTCGACGTGACGCATTTTAGATTTGCAATTTCTATGCTGTGATTAATCTCGTTTTTTCTGTTGTTTTGCTGTTTTTGTTCATTTATTTTAATGCTTAAGTGTTTCTTCTCTGAAAAGTTGATACCTGAATGCTAGATAATTAGCTGATGGCCATGTGCTAAATGACTTGCTTAAAAGATGAAGAAAAAAAAACTGCTTGTTAATGTCACTTAGACATATTCCAAACGCGCTTTTGTAAGGCATAACAAAAAAAAAATCTGAGGAATGCACATAAAAATTAATTCCTGTACAAACCAACATGTTACTTATTTTTTAAAGAACAAATTCCATTTGGTTTGAGGCTACTTATTGTTGAAAGTCTCGTAAAAACTTTCAAATTTCGTATCTGCTTATTCGGTTTGTTAAACGAGCAAAACAAATATCGCAAAGTTTGTAGTTTAGATTTACTTGTAGTCTGACAAAAAGTACAACTCTTTCAAATCTTTGTATGTACAATACTCAAAATATTAGAAACTTGTTCTTTGGTGTTTATAGATTTGCAGTCTCCAAAATATTAGCAAACTTGTGTGCATTTCCTAACTAGGGAACTAAATATGTCCAAAATGTGTCCCTATCAGTTTGTCAATAAAGATAGTTTTCTTTTACAGCCTTCAAAACTTTTGTATTTGACTTTTATTAAAGTGCTAATATTCATCCCATATAAACCTGTCAAACTGTTGCAAACTGTCCAAATCCTGCATTCAGTTTATAACATTACAACATTTAGGTAAACTTGTTTTACTCACTCAATGCTGTTCAAAATTGATTGTGTATAAACCGTTGATAAATAGTCTGCAATTATTTGTATTAAGTAGATCGTGAAAAATGTGCATATTATGTCTTGTACAGGAACAATTGACCTCGATATTATTAAAGACAAATATTTCCAAAATGTTACCTTGGTTCCCCCCAACAAGCTAATCTCAATTCTTTGTGTTTAATCATTTAAAGGGGTCATATCTTTTAAAATCAGCTGTTCATTAAGCTTTTGAGCATTAATGTTCATACTATGAAAACATGTTGTAACATTTAGGAATCAAAACTTCTAGTAAAAATGAATTCACGTTAATTAGTGTGAACTAAATGTCTGCCTGTTTTTGGTGCAAAAACAAGTGGATTTGATTTAATATGACCCCTTTAACAAATAATAGTCAAGATATTCAACATTAACAATGATTTATACACAATACTAAGAAAATCCTGGAATTTTTTAAAAATGTGTTTATACCTGTTTTAAAAGCAATAACCCTGTTGCAACCTTGCATCAGAGTCACTAAATCCCTCTGTCACAGAGACTCTACATATCTGTCTTCTATTGAAAAGGATCTTGAGGTAAGACCTGCAGAGTCACCTCTAAAAGCGCAGATAGATTCCCCTTTTTAAAAGGTAAAGTATACATGCACAAAACAATTTAGATGTTTGGTGCTCTGGTAATATCTGGTAATTTTGCGTGCAAAAAAAAGCAATACAAACGGGATATGTATTGTTCAACCAAATCACTCAGCACAAAGGCTTTTGTAGCCCAGGATGAAAGTATGACCGTGAAGATGATTCAAATGTTGCATTTGCTGGCTTAATAAACAACAAAATTTGGGAAAGAAGGCGTAAAGTGTAATGCAAGCTTCAAAAAAGGTAATATCAACCCTAAATTTCTCTCTTGGCACAAATGTTCATTCACTCATTTTTACACAATCATTACAAATTCAAATTCCGTTATTTGCAAATTCAAAAGTCAATATTCCTAAACCTGGCTAACGCATCAGAAAACATTAATTTTTCTAAAACATAGTATGTTATTTTATGTGCAACTCTTGTGTAGTTTTTAGTCAAAATTACACTGTTATTAAAAAGTGTTCTTGTAGCTGTACAAAAAAGACACAAAAATGTCCTCAAATCTAACAAGCATGTAATGAGATGTGTGTAGAGTTGGACTTGTGTTTGTGGAAGTGAGTTGTTGATTTGTGAGATCTTGTGTACTAACTCATCTTTTGTGTTGCTCAGTGACTGATGCCGAGAGGTTCTTTCCAGACTGGCTTTACCAGGCAGCTGCAACAGGTGAAGTGTTGGTGTATATCTACAAAATTAATGACTTGCATGCATGCCATAATTTGAAGAAGCAAGTGCGAAAAACTAAAAAAAACTGTACATGAATGAGAATTCTATATAACATCTTTAGCTAATTGGATCCATTTGATCTGTCTGTATGCTGTTAATGCTGAACTTCATATTATTTGTAGTGCACTTGCCGTCCAATAATGGCAAGAAGCTTTGTTTATTAGAAGGTACCAAAAGTATCAGCTTTAAAATTGTCAAACAAATACCTTTTGTCGCTCTTTAATGTATGCGAGTTCACTTTAACGCCTCAATTCAAGCAGCAGGTGAACTCGTATCTTTCTCTTGACTGCTAGGCTATAATACGAAGTATGAATGAACATCAAAAAGTAGGCTCTGGTAGGTCCATTCAGAGAAAAAAAAACTATAAAGAGGTGCATTTTGTTAAATGTATGCACGATATTGCATATTTGTTTTTATTTAACCTGTGTTGTCTACACAGTAAGACAGGATGCAAGGAGCTAAAGATGAAAAACTTAAAATAAGATTTGTGAAAAACATGTGACAACATTTATAGGATGCATTGAGGAGGAGTCCAAACTACACTCAATGGCCAAGTGATGCTGACATAGTTATGGTCCATGATATTGGCACAGATTCTGTGTAATAAACAATTTTTGAAGTATAGTTCTCAAGTTCGAAATGACATTTAGTTCCCACTTCCCAGGACGTCTAAATGGACATGAAAAGATGAGATATAAACAAGATGGTATGACTGAAATTTTGAAAGTGTTAAAAAAAAAAAAAAAAAAAAAAAAACTAGATTCTATAAACTACAACCTGTAAAAATTGGTGAACTTTGTTGCAGCTATACTTAAATTTTTTTTAAGTATATATATAAAATGTTTTCAGTTTCCCCCAAAACATGAGAGGAAACAATAATGCAGTCAGGTTACCTGTAACTCTTCCTGTTTGACTCTGAGGTGCTGGTTTTCTTTAGTTATCTTATCCATGACGTTCATGAGGGACATCACCATGTCTTGCTTTTCCTCTAGGTCTTCCCTGAGATTCTCAACCACTTCCTAAACGCATGGAGACTGACGTGAGAATGATGCCCATGAAGAGCTACTCTGCTGTTCAAAGTCTGTTTTTTATGTTTTTGAAAGAAGTCTTTTCTGCTCACCAAGGCTGCATTTATTTGATCAAAACTACAGTAAAAATTGTAAAATATTATTACAGTTTAAAATAACTTTTCTCTAATTTTATATATGTTAAAATGTAATTTATTCCTGTGATCAAAGCTGTATTTTCAGCATCATTACTCCAGTCTTCAGTGTCACATGTTCTTCAGAAATCAGTCTAATATGCTAATTTGCTGCTCAAGAAACATTTCTGATTATTATCAATGTTGAAAACAGTTGTTCTGCTTCATATTTTTGTGGAAACGGTGATACATTTTATTTCTCAGGATTCTTTGATGAATAGAAAGTTCAAAAGAACAGCATTTAATTGAAATAAAAATCTTTTGTAACTTTATAAATATCTTTACTGTCAATTTTGATCAAGTTAATGCATCCTTGCATATAATTCATTTTCAAAAAAAAAAAAAAAAATCACATATAATTCTTGTCTAAAGTGACATAAAACTAGGTATTCATTAAAGACTCAGCCAAGAAATGTAAAGATGCCCAATAACAACAATACAGCAGAAGTGATTAAATATATTAGTGAAAGAACAAACGTGTACAAAAATAAGATAACGGACACTAAATCTCAGCATCTAAAGCTGAATCTGAGAGAAAATGATTAACAGCTACAGGAAAATAAAAGCTGAAACAAAGCTCACCAATGAAACAACAGGAGAAACCAGAAAATACAGAGAGCTATTTGTAGAAAACTGGATTGAAACTTTATCTGAAAGCTCATTTTATCCTTCTCTGACATAAAATGAGGGTTTGAATCCTAGTAACCAAGCATTTCTATCCGCAGTAAAGCGGATTGTGGCAGACGGACTTTACTTACAACGTCCAGCTCTCTCTTACACTCCGCTTCCGGATCAATCATGAATCTCCTTTCCACAAACCTCTGCCTCTCCTGAATCTGCACTGTGCCTGAAACAGACACACACACACACACAAATTACAATCTTGATGTGCAGTTTCCTATCTGATAAAATCACACACCTTCATGTGCAGGTATGTGAACATTTATGTACATATACAGCATATGTTTTCTGTAAATAACTTTATTTTAAGAGGTGCTACAGTATATAATAAAGCTTTGTTTACTTGCATAGTAATTTTAGTAAGGATACTCATCCTAAAAGTTCAACTTTCTTTAATCATTTAACCCTTATAATGCATTTGGGTCTGTTT
>JAUZSZ010000115.1:30832579-30844028 GCA_034780575.1 Labeobarbus marequensis | reverse complement strand
AGAATAAATAAATACTACTCGTATCTATCTATCTATCTATCTATCTATCTATCTATCTATCTACAAACTGAATTCCAGAAGTGTTGGGACTTTTTTAAAATTTGAATAAAATGAAAACTAAAAGACTTTCAAATCACATGAGCCAATATTTTATTCAAAATAGACCATAGATAAATGTTTAAACTGAGAAATTTTACAATTTTATGTACAAAATGAGCTCATTTCAAATTTGATGCCTGCTACCTGCTTTCTTTTTTGGATAAGTCTGAATCATAGCAAGAACTGAAGACAAATACTTGAAGAATGTTTGTTTTTAAAAACTCAGAGGTATACTTTAAAAAATAAAGGTTATTTATTGACAATGATGGTGATGGAAAGATTCCATGGATATTAAAGTTTCTTCATGAAATCATCTATGCAAATAAAGAACCTTTATTTTTAAGATTGTGGAATCATGAGATGTTCTTTATAGTGGACAAATATTCTTCACACTAAGAACTGTTTCTTTTAAGAACTTGTCACTGAAAGGTTCTTTGGGCAACTAAAAGTAGTTCATTTATGGCATCGCTGTGAAAACCCCCTTTTGAAACCTTTATTTTCAAGAGCGTTTATGTAAACCAGGAGCCTTCCACTGTGTCCTAGAGTAAAATCCCTCATACCAGTTTGCTTCAAGTGTGTTTATACCTGCAGTAGTTCTACTGAATTGCATTGGATCCACTGTGTATCACTCTGAAAGGATCATTGTTTAATGTAACGCTTAAAAGAAGCTTTTGAATGTACCTACCTTGATATGAAATTTACTCAAAGGCCTTGTTGCAGTGTTTTTGAAAAGCATGAAAGTTCACTCGTGTTCATCAATTCACTGCAAAATCATCACAGTTGTTTTTCCCCCTCTTCCAGGCACCTTGAGCTTCTGTCTCTTTTTTTTTTTTTTGCACATCAATGCATCTACAAGGTCCCGTTGCACCGCACCTTCTGATTTTCCCCATTAAATAATCAAACCTCCTTTGAGAGCGTCGTCTTTGTAGTCTCTCTTCAGGCAGGAAACAACACTGAGAGTAAAGGGGGATTTCTAACTCTGCAAAAAGTTGAAAAGTTGATGTGAACTCTTGTAAACCATCATGAATATGCGTATCAACCTGATGGTTATTTTCCTGAGTGACTGTTTGGTGTTTGTGTGTGACTCGAGTGAATGAAACGTTGTGAAAGAAAGCAAATCTGTGTCACTCTTGATGCGCTCAAGATACATTATAGCTGTCATCTTTGAAACAGTTTCTCATTAATTCCTAAAGTTCTGTGTGTAGAAATGAGGGGAAAATTGTCTTTGAAGTTGTGTGGAGCATCTCAGGAGACCTGGAGGCCTCAGGCTGGACTTACCCAGTGATGAGGGAGATGTTGCTTTGAAAGGGAGTCGTTTCGCCCTCCGCTCATGTTCAGCTATCACATGATAAAGAAAGGATCATTTGCTCTAATGTTTGGTAGGTCATGATACAGTGACTGCATTTGATTACACATTCTTTAGACAAAATTCAGATTTGTACCCTGAATATTTGCAACATATCAATGTAATACTGAATACTGTAATACAGTAACATGCTTTATATGATGTAATTTTGCTATTATAATTATGAATTACAATTTGTAGTTGACACAATGATTTGATATATTACTTTTTGTTAAATATTTTTTGCAGTTTAATGAATTATACTCTTACTGCCTTTGGGGCAAAAAGCTATGTTTATATGTTAGAATTTTACTATTAAAATTATTGATTAAAAATCCTATTTTCCACAATGATTTGATGTAATGATATGCTGTTTATATATATATATATATATATATATATATATAATTGGGACATATATTTTAAAAAATCAATATTTACAATGAACACGTACTTTTTATTTCTTGGGGAACGTACTTATTAAGAAACTATTAAGAAATTGATTTAAAAAAAATAAAATTAAGAAATATTCACTGGATCAAAGAGAGTAACAGCTATCAGCTATCTCCAGTTTGCACTATAATATAGTATTTATGTGTATAAAGTGTACTCTGGTTTTGCTAGAGTATTATAATTATATCAGTAAATATCTATCTATCCCTTATAACTTGAAAAATATGTAAATATTCAAAGTCTATTAAGCATATACAACATTCAAACTCAAAACTTGTTTGAGACATTCAGGTGAACCAACAACATATTAATGCACTTTCCTTTTCTAGTTTTAATTCCTCAAGTGTGTAGACAAATATAGTTTTGTACCCTGAATATTTTCAACACAACTTCTAAAAAGGTCCAAATATAATATAAGTTAACATTTTTGTGTCTACAATTCAATCATTGGAATCCCCCCTTCCAACAGAGAGAAAGAGACATTAATGCATGGCCTTGAGCCAGTGTGTTGTCAATGTGCAATTCAGTGTCATCGATTTATACTGTCATTTCATACTTTTAATGTCATTTTTGTGTTTTTCTTCTATATGTGTTGTAGTCAAGGCCATCGCGAGCGGTTCGTCTTATGTAGGGGTCTGTAGCAGGTCTTGTACTTAAACAGCTTTAAAGCACAAATCCCCTTTACAAACAAGGAATACAGCTTGGGACGTTCCACTTTCTTTTGGGGGAACGCTGGTTCGGTAAAACGTTATTAACACGTGATGTTAATGTATGTAGACCAACATTTAAACATCGTATTATGTATTGCACTTTTCAACAACAGACTCCTGTGGAAATATGAGTAAAACTAAAATATCAGTATTTAAATGGATCTTACTAATGTTTAACAAAACCCTATTCGGAAGTTGGTATCTTCCACTCGCCAGCTGATCGGCCTCGACTCCCGGTGCGGTCCGTCGGACTGTACGCGGCCGTTAATTTCTTGATTTTTGTCTAAATTACGTCGAATTCATAGTAACGGCCGTTCGTGTCCTCATCCTTCACTTCTTACGCTGCGTTTTCAGCTCGGGGATTTCGTTGTAAAGCACTTTTGATTAAACGTCGGGCCGAGGAATTCCCGCACAAGCACTAGGCCGCGAGCGGATCCCCGGTGTTTCCTGCAGAAACCTGCCGCCTTCACATCGCCACCATGGGGGACACAGGAAGCGAGCGCAGCAAGCCGCCTAGTATTCCTCCCCGCTGCCCTTGTGGATTTTGGGGGTAAGACGATTCATTTTACACGTGAGTGTACCTGTGCGCCGAATTTGATGCGGAAAAGGCGATAAATGTGAATGAAATGTGGAGTGTTTGTTGTTCATTGTTGTAGGCCGATGAATGGGGGTGGGGAACAACCACTCCTGTTTTTCACATCCACAGCTGCTGTTTCCCCTCGAATACACACATAAAACACACACATCTATTAAACACACTTTACATTTAAAAATCCAGGCTCGTCAATAGCAGATTTGGGCGATTTAGTGGTTTTTAACGAGCCTTGTGAGCTGGACTGACAGATCATATCACTCATATCTCACTGTCTTTTGTCACAATCATTGGCTGTGTTTGAAAACCTCATCTAGACAGCGGTTTTTGGCATTATAGATTGTAAAATGTGTGTGTGTTTGTATTGAAAAAACGTAGTGAACTTGACGCTTTTAGCATCATAGGCGTTTGCAGGATTTTTTGGCATCAAAGTGGACGTCGTTTTTTGTTAACACAAAACATTCATTGCCAGCATTATAGGGTGCATCATTTTTTGGCTGTATTGAAACTCTAGTGTGCTACCTACCTAGACAACATTTTGAGCATCAAAGGTTGCATAATTTTTGGATTGTAACCTAGTAAGCTGTCTACCTAGACACGTTTTTTGGGGCATCACAGGTGACATTGTGCTGTCTCTTTAAAAAAAAATTGCATGTTGGCTTCCTTGACCAAGGGGTTTCAATCTTTTAGATGCTATGGACCCCAAATATCATCATCGTTATTTGAGGGATCCCCATCCTACAATTAAAAAGGCAGCTATGTGTTTTTATGTATAAAAGATCCAATTTATGTTGTGAAAAATTATAAATTTATTATTATTTATTATTTTTTTAATTTGGAAAATATTTAGTTTCTATTGCATTATGATGTTACGCAGTTTTCCTACTGTATTATTTATTCATTTGAGTATTTTTTAAAAATATTTTTTGTATTTTTTAAGTATTAAATCAATTATTTATTCATATTTAAAACATTTTTTTTATTTTTATTCAGACTGTTTTTCTGTTAGCTTTTCCATGGACCCCTATCACTTCCTTGTGGCCTCTTTGCCCCAGTTTGAAAACTCTTGTCCTAGGCAACATTTTGGATGTTTATTTTTTTTGTTTGTTTTTTTTGACATAGCCAGCATTTTGGGCATGTAGGTGCTCACATCAGGTTTTGGCATCGAGGATAACACTTAAGTGCTGTGTGTCAAAACCTATTTGATGGCCTGTCTATAAGCATATTGACCATTTGATACACACCTCCGATGACTTGAAATGCTGTCTAGGTAGACACCTCCCTGGGTTTTGAGACACAGCCATGAAAGGCTAATGACAGATTCACTTTTTCTTGAGTGACACATCAATCAGGGCTCTTCTTCGAGCACGTTTCAGGCTCACAGGTACAGTCATTTGACACTCCTTGCTGTCTGTGCTCCAAACGAATGCATCAGATTTGGGCAAGACCAAGACAGACCTCTGACAGGTGATCGTTCAACAGCCTTTTATTAACCGTTTTTCCATTTGCTTTCATTAAAAAAAAAAAAAAATTGTTAGTGATGGTTGGATCAAATGCTGATGGTACACCAGTGATTATATGTTTCATGGCTCGTGTATCAGGTAATTTAATCACATAAATCCCTTCTCTCTTTACCCATGACTAAGCTATTATAAAATAGGCTCAACCTGCTGTTTTGTGTAAATTAGATTGTAGATCTATTGATGGTGTCCTTGATTTGTTAGGTCAGGGTTTCACAAATAGGCATTTAGGGAACTGAATGTAATAGAAATGCCTACTAATTCTACATACATATTTGCAAAATAGACTAATCAATGGTAGATCTGGCACATTTATCAACTTAAAAACCAATTAGAAGACCATTGTGGACCATCCAGTCCAACAGCGCAAGCTTCACTGAACCAATGTTGTGAGTTTGGCTTGGGACTACCTGTTTGAAGACAGTAATTTTTTGCGATTCTATTTGGTGCTGCTAGTGGCGAAAAATGGCAAAATGCAATGTCATGTTTCATTCCAGCTCATGTGAGAATAAAATCCATTTAGTGTTTACCATGTCATACCATGTTTTACTGGAAATCTTACTTTTCACAGAAATCTACAATGCATTCATGTTAGGTTCTGTTAAGATGAAGTTTGAGTGAAAAGAAGTAATAGCAATAGTATATTAATGACCCAGTCGAGTGGTGTCATTGTCATTTGTTCAGAAGCATTTTCTGGACTGAAGTCAAAGTTTATTTGAAGGTGTGTGTGAGTGTGTGTGTGTGTGTGTGAGTGTACATAGGTGTGTGTATTTTAGTAGATAAATGTGATGACACATGATGAATAATGTACAAATTGGTCTCTTCATCATCATTATGATCACTGTAGTCATTTTCAGCTCTCTTCTTTAAATGTGTCATGTTTGTGTGACTGAAAGACTCAAATGGATTATAGCAGTGGTTTATTTTGGACTCTTTATTCAAGTGACACAGTTGCTGTCATTGAAAATGAACATGAGATTTGAAACTCGACGTTAACATAGCACATCATATCTGGCTTTTGATGGCTGTGTATCCTGAAGATTTAAACCACAGTCAATCTCTAGTTTGATTCCTTGACTGTTTTTCCTGTTCAGACTCAGACTTTAATAGACTGACTTGTTTACTTTGTGCAGAGACAGTAAATGTCCTAAAAAGTTGTGTTTTTATTTTCACTGTGGTTTTTATTTTAAAATAACTGCAAGTGCCAAAGAAAACACAATTTTAGGTATGATAAAAGTCCACTTGACTGAAGACATACAGTAGATTTATGTGATAAAGATGCCAAGATGTCAATATTTGCGTTATTCGGCATCATACCGTTTGGGAATGACATGATGAGCATGAGTAAATCGTGATTTGTAAAGTTCGATTAATTTCCCATTCAGTTAATGCTTTCTTCTTTGTTTACTATGCAAAAACTGTCTGGTAGTTGTAGTTTTACGGTTTTTGGTGTCTTGGTGCACATAAATGACAATGATTAAACAGCATTCTTGTGATTTAGTATAAAACTATGCAACTTTTACTGTATTTCAACATTATTAGTGTACAAATGCTTGTAATACCTGTTGGGTCAGAATTGTTAAAAAATAATTTAAGTTATTCTAGGCCAAATTCATGTTTGAATTTGAAATGTTAAAAAGTTAATCACCCAACCTTATAAACAGTGAAGGGTTTTGTCTCTGTTTTCTAAATTTCCACATGTATAGTTTTACTCAGATGGTCAAATGAAGACCCACAGCCTCTGTTATATAAATAATTTTCTTATAAATGTCCTCCATGCTTTGTTTCTCTTGGTACTTTGCTGCACCAATATGAACATTTTCCTGTTTATATCTGGTTTTAGCTTTATTTTGAATGGTCTGATGTGGCCTAAATTGTAGTTCACTTAAAATATTAATGGCATCTGATGTCACTAATGTCAGTGGTCTTGTTTTTCATCAAAATCTGAAGTATAGGCCTATATTTGTTATCCCTGGCATGCTTTTGTATTTAGTATTAGTTATATATAAAAACATATAAAAATATATTTATTATATCTTTCGTATATAAAAATATTAGTTATTTTTATTGGGCGAAACATAAAACCTAGGAAACCGATACTTGATGGAAAGGTTTCGGCTGACCTGTTGCATGTGTAAAAGCAGTCTCAAAACGTGAGTGGTTCTTTCCTCAACCTTGTGTAGACTTGCCCAACTGGTGTTGAATGACACAAGCAAATGCAGCTCTGTTTTAATAACCAATGTCAAGAAAAATTGTGCACGCCTACTTCAATTGTTAAACAACAGCACAGCCTCACTAACATGTCAAGATTAAACCAACAGCTATGAAGTATCTGATGGTAAGTCACGTGAGTAAACTCAGCCCATCTTTAGTGCATGTTATCTGAAAATGTGGTTAACTATTAGATGGTGTACAAGTAGCGACAATATTTAAGAAACAAAACGGGTTGCTGCGTTGTTTCAAAACTTTAATTCAAATCTTTATTAAAAGGGTAGTTCACTCAATTTATTCACCCTCAAGTTGTTCCAAACCCTATTTGAGTTTCTTTCTTCTGTTGAACATAAAACAAGTTATTTTGAAAAATGTGTTTAACCAATGCTGGTCCCCATTAACCTTCATATGATGGAACAAATACAATGAAATTCAATGGGGACCAATTAACTATTTGGTTACATTCTTTTTTTTCTTTTTTTTCTTTTGTTTGTGATGACAGACTTTTCATTTTTGGGTTAACTATCCCTTTAAGGTAAATTTATGTCACGGTAACACTATATGTCAAATTATAGCTATTTTCCTAGAAAATTGATGAAATAAAATAATGTTTATTTATGGATGATCTAATGAATTAAATATGTAATTTCACTTGATCGTATTTAAGTTTTTGTTTAGATCTATATGGATGCAAACCAAAAGATCAAATGATTCGTAACAAAAATGTCTGGTATAAAAGTTAGAGCAAAATCTTTACTGTTCTATAGACATTTCTCTGTGTGCGAAGATAGAGTGCGCCGCAGTTCAGAGGGGCTGAAGTGTGAAGGGCAGCAGTGGCGTTTGATTTTTCATCCCATTTCCGAACTTCCATCTGGCATCTTCCATTTTAACACCTGTTAGCACGTCGGTCTTCTCATTTTCAAGCATGCATTATCTTTTGGTAGCTGGTGCGGGCAGGGAATAAGTGTGGATAGTGAGATCATCTCTTGTGTTTGGATGCGCCGTCCCCTGTGATTCCCACAGAATACTCTCATTATTTCTAAAGAAAGCCTTCACCATTTCAATGTTGCTATAATTTTCTATTCAAGGTAAAGTGCAGTAATATCAGACTTTGAACAGCAGCTACTTTTTAAAACATGCAACATTCTTGATGCTTGCTGAGACTCTGTAGATGTTGATCTCATGCACATAGAGACTACACATATTATTACTCATTTAATATTTGGGGTTTTAAGTTCGTAACCCCAAATATGACCAACAGAATTGATGCTTGCCCTATCAAACATATGTTGAATGTGACGAGAAAAGACTGTTTCATGAAATAATACGAATAAATAGATCAAGCTAGTTATTTTAAAGTAGTTCACTCAAAAATAAAAATGTACTGACCTTTATGTTCTTCCAAACCTGTTGAAGTTTCTTTCTTCTTTTGAGCACTGAAGAAGATATTTTGAAGTATGTTAGTAACCAAACAGTTGCTGGTAGCCCCCCCCATACTATCCACCTTATTTTTCCCATAAGAGTGAGCACAGCCTTTTGTGAATTTCATGTGTCTGGCATCCGGTGTCACCCGCTTCCAGCTATTTTTAGCTGTACAATACAGCTCGTTTTGCTGCTTGATATTGCCAGCTGGTGTGTCTTACCATATTATTTTAATCTATTATCTTTATGATAAACAAACTGGTTTGTAGTGCAAACAGTTTTCGCTTTTACTGCACGTTGTTAATCTTCTCGTTATTTCCCTACAGCGGCTAATGAACCGGAAGTCTTGCATGTTCACAGAAAACGGCTTACTTCCACATTGAAAAATAAGGTGGATAGAAGTAAGTGGCTACTAGCAACTGTTTGGTTACCAACATTCTGTTCAACAAGAGATAGATACTTTTTAGAACAATCTGAGGGTAAATGGTGACACAATTTTCAGTTTGGGGTGAATTATCCCTATCAATCAGTCTAAAAGACTCCCGAATTTGAGTTGCTTTTTGAAAGCATTTGAGTGATAGCAGATATTACATCATCTTTTTAAGATACACATTTGCTGTTTTTGTAAAAGTTTTTTTTTTATTAATTAAAACTTACAACATTAAAATGTTAATGTTGTTTTGTTTAGTATGTAGTTAGAGCCAATTATTGGCGGATGGGTTCATTCTGTAGGAAGCGCGGCATCAATCACGTCTCTGAATTAGATTGTGTTATTGTGGTTATTTAGTAAAATGGCTTGATTAGTGGTGTGATGTGATTTGTTGAATATGCCACACACACACAGTGACTCTTCAGAAGGTGGGCTGAGGTGTGTGTGCTCTGGAGTCTTGATTGGGCTATTGCCTCTTTTCATAAGCTGTAATTGCAGGTGACATTTAACAGGAGATGTCAGATTAATCCAGAGAGAGGCCGGCTTGATTGGCTCAGAGTCATGTGACTGAGGAAGACCATGCACACACACACACACACACACACACACACACACACACACACAAACAAACACAAACATTGTTGCATTTCCTGAAAATATCTAAAACATTTGGCTGCAAAATTTGTGTAAAATGTCGTGTATGTTTTACGTAAAGTGTGTCTTGTTGTTTTATCCAACAGAAATTGAATGCATTGCTAATGTTTTTTGTTATTTTTACAGTTATATTATTTTTGAGATTTATTTTAAAATTTATTAATTTACTCTTTATTTTATTATCTTGTCTTTTTGGCATTGTTTTTTGTTTTTCATGCAGTCATTTACAGTTTGATTCATTTTACAAAGAGTTTTTATCCAAAAAATATATATTTTTTACTTTTATGCAATCATTTACAATTTTTGCAATTAATATTGCAAACATAAGATACTTTTTATCCATTGCAAAACAACTTTTTATGCAATCATTTCTTCAATAGCTACATAATAATAGTAGCAAGTATCTTTTTAGTTACTACTAGCTGTCATTATATAGCTTTAGTTATTTATAATCACCTTCTTTTTAGATCATTAGCCAGCAAATCCTTGGTAAACATTGCAAGGGTAATGAAAGTCTCAAGTATGGAGTGTTGCTTTATTTAATCGATCCAAGTGGCTGCTCAAAATGAATTAACTGATTCTTATGTTCGTTACATTAATTGATTTGATCAAAAGTGGTGACGAGTTGAATTGGTTGAGTTGTTTACTCTGTAATTTGATTCAATTCCACCAGTGTGATCTTTTTGAGCTGATTTGTGGATGAGTTTCAGTAGGTGGGCATTATAGCATTGATCAGCCAGTCATAGTGCTCTGGAGGCACCTGATGTGTTTCAACAGATTTAACCATTTTAGCTTATTTCAAGGACAACCGCCATACATGTTACTCAATCATCACTGTCAATTGCACCTTTTTATTGCTCATACACACATGGCTACCCCTTCGGTGTGTTCATGTAGTGATGTGCTCTCCATGCTCATCTTCTTAATATGCATTATTCCTACCCACAATGCCCTGCTCTCTCCCCATGCTTCCTTCCGCCTCCTTGATTGGGCGCTGATTATGATTGCTTTTGATTGTGCTGAAGAAGGTCTGTTGATGTTGTTTTTATTGCTAACCTGTGTCATTCTGAGAGAGAGTTTCGAGGCGCATGCAGGAAGTGCAATAGCGGTTTGCATGTGTGTAAATAAAGTGTTTATGTCACCACCCTCAGCCTGCAGGTAAAGAACAGTGAAGAGCTTTCCACTGAAGAGGCGTCTGAGGATTTGTTCACACTGCAAACAATTCAGATTTGTTTTTCAAATGTCCCACTAAAATATCTCATTAAATAGGGATTGCTTTTGTGTAGAGTAAAATTTGATTGCAAGCCAAGCCATAGTGTTGTTAGTCTTTTTGATGTCTTTTCAGCGAGTCAAATGAATCTGTTCGGAATTAATATTTCTGAATCCAATTCATTTATGAACATCTTTATCCGTTAATCACAAACAACTGAAGGGTCATGTAGTAAATTCATTGAATAAAAGCATGGGAACCTTTTAATTTGTCTTTTCTTTTTTTTTTCTTTTCTTTTTTTTGTACAACTTATTTTTATTTCAATTTCTAAATATTCAATATTGAATACAAATAAAATATTCTATCATGTATAAAAATTATAAATATTAAAACTATTATTAAACTGTATATAAACTGTTATTAAATAGTAAAATCCACAGTACACTAGGGTTTGCTGTGGTATTGAAATCTGTATCAAGAATCAAGAAATACCATTAGTATCGGATGCAACTACTAATATTTTGGTGTTATGATGGTGATTTCATAATAGCCCTATTCAGGTATTTCAAAGAATATCTCCTTTTGTCTTTTCTCTTTCCAGGTCCAGCAAAACCATGAACCTTTGCTCTAAATGTTTTGCTGGTAAGTTACTTTCATCACATGGTCTATATAATTCTGATTATACTTGAATCAGTGTGTGTGGGAGACTCTCATGCTCTCTCTGTTTTCGCCATCAGACATACAGAAGAAACAGCCAGACGAGGACTGCACTCCAGAGCCCGCTCCCAGCTCAAGCAATAGCC
>JAUZSZ010000115.1:30682450-30693322 GCA_034780575.1 Labeobarbus marequensis | reverse complement strand
ATCCCCAACATCCAGAGAGTGCAGGGCGGCCGCTACTACTGCAAAGCTGAGAACGGGGTGGGGGTGGCTGCCATCAAGTCCATTCGCGTAGACGTGCAGTGTAAGTGATAGGGCCACGATCCCTCCTCTTCCCAGCCTGATCCCTGCAGGATTTCCTGCAGGAGGTGAATCAGTGTGAACTCTCCAGAGCTCCATCTCTGTCTTAGTGCTGGATATCGGTGTGGGAGGTTATGGAAAACAGGAGGGGAAACGATGCCAAGACAAAAGAGGAAACAAATTGTAGCACCCACCAGCTTTTGAGGAGATTTAATAAGCGGTGATTGATGGACATATGGGCTGCACTGGACAGATGCGCCTGGAGAGTTCGGGTGAATGAATTGGAAGGATCTCGAGTGAGAGTTGAAGCCATAGTTCAGGCAGGGTCACACTCTTTATGTGTGTAAGGGATTCCCTGCAGTGCTGCCCAGCACCACTGACCCACTGTCCCATTGAGTCAAGGGTCAGGTCAGCGGCTACAGCCAGACCCCACAAAAAACACCTACAATAGTCTCCTCACTCTCTCAGATCAACCTCACATTCAACACTAACAACCTTAAGGGGTATTCACTCAGAACTAGTTTTGAATTTTATTTTTTAAATTTAATATTTTTTATTAAACTGGATCTCTTCCCAGATCATCTCTCCATAACATTTTTGTCTCGTTCTTAAATTTCATTCCTAGTTTTTGTCATTCAAAACAAGTTTTTATTTCTTTATCATCTTGTTTTCATCAGTGAAAAACAATTAACAGTCTAAGACTTCATTGAAAATCTGTTTTTTGCATTAAAAGCTTAAGTTTCTCTAGAACTGTTACATTCAACACTAACAACCCTAATGGGTGCTCACTCAGAACTAGTTTTGATTTTTTTTTTAAATTTGTCGAAATAAATTAAATACAATTTATTAAAATGTATAAAAAAGTAATGAGCAAAAATATGTACTTTATTATATATAGATAGATAGATAGATAGATAGATAGATAGATAGATAGATAGATAGATAGATAGAAATGCATCCTTTTATATAAAATTGTAAAAAAAATAATTGTGGTAATTTTTTTGTTTTGCTTTTTAAAATTTTAAATATTGCTTATATATACAGTATATACTGTATATCCAAAAACACAATTTCTGTTATAAAGTTTTTAGAATTGTTGTTTTATACTTATTTATTGTTATTTATAGAATTTCACTTTAAAAAAAAAAAAATTCTCTCTAATTTACATTTAAATTTTATATTAATATTATTTATATATATATTTTTTACAAATTCTGAATTTGAAAAAATATTAAAAAACAAACTTTATGAAATATTCTCAAAAGAAGTGTACATATATTATACCATTTTACTTAAAAAATTAAATGCATACATCAGAAGTAAACAAAAAAAAAGGGCTCAAGATTGATTCAGAAATAGCCGTCGAAATGCGGCTAATTGGTCAAAAACATCCGTTTAATGCATGTTAGCATCGGGGACGTACATTTCGTCTAACAGTATATATACATAAAATATAAATAAAATTTCTCAAGAGCAGATTTTGAAGGGGACACAAATGATACAGCTAAAATTGTACTTGGAAAGCTGCTACTATTAGTGAGGCAGGGAGACTAATGCGTCGTTTTAATGACAGATGTCGAGATCACATTATTGTAGCGCGAAAGCACATTGTAGCGCAAGCTTGAATCTCTTCCTTCGCACAAGGATTTTCTTACAAAAAACCGGACGCCCACCCACAGAAACACGCTGCTCTCTCAAAGCGAAAATAATCACTTCATCTGATGTTTAAGTGAATAAAATAGCCAATTATTTTAAGTATAAAACATTATTTACAATACACAGCGTGGCTTTTTAATCATATTTTTAGGGGGTCTTGTACCCCAACCCATCCCCAACCCCCGCCCCCCAGCCTATGGTTAGCATATAAAAACAATTAAACAGTTAATTTAACAGACAACTAAAAGTGTGGTGGAATGCAGAAACACGTTCTGTGTGAACCGCCCCTTATTCTTTCACCCTCACGGCTTTGCACGTCTCTGTTGTAACATATTGTAACTTCTCACAGACTTTTGTATGCTTAATTTACTTCCAGCCGCTACCAAACAGCAAGATTCAGTCAGCGATCTCTCTCTCTACGGTATTCGACCATCACACCTTCCCCGTGGCCTCTCCTCGTCCCCCAGAGAATGGCTGTGTTGTTCCATAGGGTTCCCCGGGGGCGAATGATAATTGTGTAGCAGGTAAACAGTGCAGGCTGACAGCTGCTCTGAGTGGAAGCACTCCTGACGGGTGATGCTTGTTCAGTTTTCCCTCACCGGCTTGGCGTGGCTCTCCGGATGACTTTAGCACCACAACACCGGCAATTAGACTCAGCCTGACCAGAGCGGCGAGGCACAGCGTGGACCACCCACCACAAACACACACACACACACACACACACACACACACACACACACACACACACACACACACAATATCTCCCCTCAATCTTCTACAGCACCAAACCCCATTACTGAGAGAAAAGAGAGCAAGAGAGCAAGTGTGAGCTGTGAGATGGAAAGGTGAGAGGTACAGAAGGTGTGAGAGGTAAAGATGGAAGAATTACGGAAGCGGGATTGAGAGGATGTTGGGAAAGGCATGACAATAAGATTCTTAAGATTCACATCCTGTTCAAAAATGATTCTTTTGTCGGGCTGAATAAAAGAGCCGTACCGCTTTTATAGCATAACGCCAGCGTTCGCACACGGCCAGCTTGACACGAGCAGAGTTTTAAGGGTTATTTAGTTGGAAAAGTGATGACAAATCTCTCTCTTTTTCCATTCCCTCCTTTTCCTGTGAGGTCTCTATTGGTTCACGGCTGCGTCCAGGGGCGTTTTGATATGTTCGGTTAAAGGGACTTTGATATAACCAGTCACTGTTCCGTGTGTGCTGTGCTAAAGCTGTTTACCTGATTTTATGTCAGCATATTTCATCTATTTAACCTCAGCCTGGCACATGCTACAGATCCAGACAGCCTTAGTTAACATCAAAGAGAGAGAGAGAGATGCAGGAGGAAGGGAGAGGTACAGAGCAGCGATGCACAAAACTACATATTTTCAAAATGAACTAGTCTGTGGTTTGTCAGAATGATTATTCAGATAATTAGGTATAATTAGGCTGCTTTAGGGTTTTGCTTTCAAAATCTGCTGGACAAGAGGCATATGTTTAAAAGTAATATCTGTTAACTAGACGTGTTGTAAACCGCAATTTAAATCACATATTTTCTTAATTTGTATTTTTGTCTTGTTTTGCATGCAGTAAAAATATGTAAACATCATTGAATAGGATATATGTGCTTAATATATTATGCAAAACTGCATAATGTATTAAGAAATGTATTTTCCCTTCTTCTTCACTATTTTTTAACCTTATAACAAAAATGTTTTAAAAAATTAGTTTTTTATTAAAACAATTTTATTTTAAATTAAAAGTTTAAAAAATATTTATATAATTTTTTTGTATATAGTCAGGTGTTGGGTGACTAGTTGATGATCCTGACCAATCCTGTGCAGCTAATGCAGATATTGATGGGAACTGAGAAGCGATCAAACACACATACTGTAAACACTGTGTTTTTTGTGCCGGGTGGCCAGTCTTTGACCGTGGCACTTTGGCCAGTGAGACAGTGGGTAACTGTTCTGGGTTCAGCGTGCCTCTACTGTAAGGATGGACTTGGTTCAGAGACCCAGTTCTCACCCTTTCATTCATTCAGTACAGTTCAGATCACGCAATCCAGCACCAGGTAAGAAAAACAAAAGCATGTGTGGAACGGCTGGTTGTGTGTACTGTGCACCAGACATATTTATTTCCTGCATAGTGTTTTCCTTGACATTTCTTGTATACATTTTCAGTATTTACATTTCATTCTGTCTAGGTGGATTCAGTCAGGTATGCGGGCATAAATCACTGAATCCTAAAGCAGATCACTGTAAATGAATAAACGGTGCAATACTGCCATGATATTTCACACTGTTCATTTGTTAGAATTTGAAATGCAACAAGAATGATATGTAAGATTATTTTTAGTTAGATAAGTCATTATTACATTTTTGGCTAAGCAATGTAGTCTTGAACAGTCACCACTGGCACAAACATGTACAGTATGTAGAAACACATGCTCATCTTTGATTTCCTCTTCCTTTCACACAAGTGCCACTTTCTCAAGTATTAATTTAGAGATTATGAGCTCTTTAACATGTCCTGAAGATGTGAAATGTATACACTTGCATTCATTGCTCAGTGGTTGCTCTTTCATACTGTACCTCAGGAGATGTAATGGTATTTTCAGGTTTTATTTAAGTATCGAATTTGTCTTAAATGTTTCTCCTAAAACTCCTCAGAGAATTAAAACTATGGAGCTATTAAATGAATGTTGAGACTTTTGTCCGGGAGGAATTTGATGAGAAATATTTGAGCTCATATTGAGATCACTGACTTTTTTATATTGTCAAATCAGTTTGAGGCATTGTTGAGTAATGATGCTGAAAATTCAGCTGTTGCATCACAAATACATTTTGAAATATATTCAGATAGAAAACAGTTGTTTACATTTTAATAATATTTCACAATATTACTGTTTTTGCTGTATTTGGTGGGCAGAAGGGGCTCAAAAATATTAAAAACCGACCTCAAACTTTTGAACTTGTACATGAGACTAATTTTTCACTCAAGAGAAAACTCTGAGAAGCAAGAGAGTGCCCCTTTTGCTCTGCATTTAATCTCCTAGGGAAGATATGAAAGAAATCTAATTCATGATTTTTATTTCCATGTGGATCAGTGTGTATTTGTGATATGGGCTCGTCCGTGTGCTGAGCTGGAGTGTGTTTGGTTGTGCTGGTTGAGTGTGTTTGGGCACAGACTCGTCTCCGCTCTGATTCTTCTGCAGTGTGTGTGAGTGTGTGTGTGAGCTGGCCTTCAGCCCTGGCCTGTCTGTGCGTGCCAGAGTCTGGCGTCACAATACAGTCCACAAAAAGCCCCTTGTGCTGAAGACACCAGAAGAGCACTGGAGGAGAATAAAAATGAACCAGTGACTCACACACACATTCAAAACAGGCCTGACACTATATACTAAATCTTAGTGCGCTAATTGGAAAAACAAAGTTCAAGAATTCCATCTTCTCTCTCTTTCTCTTTCTCTCTCTCTTACACACACACACACACATACACTTCTGTGGTTATGGAGAAGGTACATTGTATTTGACCTTTGGGTTGTGATTGTGAAGGGTAGTTGGCTAAAGGTGAGTCATTGTGCTTTCTCTGGGCCCAGACAGAAGTAAGTGTGTGTGTGTGTGTGTGTGTGTGTGTGTGTGTGTGAGTGAGTGAGCACCCACATGTGGTTTTTCCTAAATGTCATCTTAGAGTGAAACCAAAACCAGTTAGTTCATCATATCTCGTCTGTCTGTGTCAGAAAAGTCTTTTAAAGGACTCAATGTAAAGAAGAGGAGGGAATGAGAGGAAAGGGCATTGACAGAATGACAGGAGATAAAGAAAAGGTGGAAGAAAAGAAGAGATGATAGAAACAGAGAGGTACAAGAAAAAAAAACTACGAAAGAGTAGAGTAGAGGAAAAGTGTAATGGACAGCTTTAGAACAAAGACATGATCATAATATTTGTTTTTTGATGAAAATGGTCCTGTCATGATTCAAATCAATTTTACCCTGATTAAATGACATTTGATTTTAGTATAGTAACCTAGTTCAAGTTCCCTTGTGCATTTGCGTCATTCTGTGCAGATGCAGTTGTAATATTATTTTAATATATTATACTGTATATACACAAAGTAGTATTTTTTCATGCTACTGAAAGACATATCTTACAATATTACTCATCTTCAGTGTCACATGTTCTTTCAGAAATCATTCTAATATGCTGATTTGCTGCTCAAGAAACATTTTCCTTATTATTATCAATGTTGAAAACTGTGCTGCTTAATATTTTTGTGGATACCATGATGCATTTATTTTAGTATTCTTTGATGAATAGAAGGCTCAAAAGGACAGCGTTTATTTTGTAACATTATAAATGTCTTTACTGTGACTTTTGATCATTTTAATGCATTTAGTGTACTGGTGTTCATTCAATGATTAGCTCAAGCTAATTGAATTATTTCAAACAGCAATATTCTTTTTTTCTTTTCTTTTTTTTAAAAAAAACATTGCTTATGCGTAAACATGGTTAAGATCTTGCAGTGTTGTTTTTTTCTTATCTTATTTTTGACCGCAGCATTCAGCCTGTTTAATTATTGTCACAATTTTTAGCCTTTGTTATGGAATCAAAACAGCCTTTGTTTACAAACATTTTTGACTGTAATTCTGTTGATCTGATTAAGACTGGATGAAAGGACAGGAGAGGCAGAGGAAAGAGTGAGAGAGGAGATGGAAGTGATGAAGAGGGTCCAGTTCAAGATGTGCAGACCTGCACACTACTGGCAGGATGTCTCCTTGAGCTTTGGGAGGTAGAGCAAATTAGGCAGTGATAGCAGGAGGTGAGAGACGAACGGAGGAACACGTTCATTCTTCTCCTTTGATGAGTTTAGCAGAGATCATGTCACACTCTGACCTAAGATCAGCTTCTTACAATACAGCTCCTTATCCATGTCTTTGTTCTCTGGCTTCACTCACATCCTGTTCAAAAATGATTTTTTATGTTTTTGAAAGAAGTCTCTTATGCTCACCAAGGCTGCAGTTATTTAATAATAAAAAAAACTGTAATATTGTGAAATATTGTTGTAATTTAAATGAGCTTTTTTTTCTATTTGATTACATTTTAAAAAATAATTTATTCTTGTGATGCAAAGCTGAATTTCCAGCATCATTACTCCAGTCTTCAATGTCACACGACCCTTCAGAAATCATTCTAA
The DNA here is from genome assembly GCA_034780575.1 of Labeobarbus marequensis. Taxonomy (NCBI): domain Eukaryota; kingdom Metazoa; phylum Chordata; class Actinopteri; order Cypriniformes; family Cyprinidae; genus Labeobarbus; species Labeobarbus marequensis. Next base: position 30,686,388 of record JAUZSZ010000115.1, on the reverse strand, counting down.
TATGCTGATCTGCTGCTCAAGAAACATTTCTTACCATTATCAATTTTGAAAACAGTTGTGCTGCTTAATATTTTTGTGGAAACCATGATGCATTTAATTTTTTCAGCATTCTTTGATGAATTGAAAGTTCAAAAGAACAGCAAATCGAAAACATTATGTCTCTACTGTCAATTTTGATCAGTTTAAAGCATGTTATTAAAAAAATCACACTGACCCCAAACTTTTGAACGGTAGTGTATGTCCTACCCGTGTTCATGCACTGATTAGTGCACTTCACGTCTTTGTTCTCTGGCTCGACTCATCATCCCAAAACCCTCTCATCATGTCAAACAATTGTGCTAAGCAAAGCCTTCTTCTAATTGGCTGATTTGGGTTGATGATGTTCCCGCCCCCTCACCCTGGTCTTTGATGATGTCACCTGAAGGCATGGCCCCCCGCTCTTAAACGCTGCCTCCCTCCCGTGCGGAGCTGCCTCGGCTTCCGCCTCACGCTTGACAGCAGGCTGCTGGATGAAAGAGAATGCTTCACACCACATGAAAATTTCATACGGCTCTAATAAATATCTGCAGGCGGTCTAACAGTTGAAATGTGTGCTGGCTCGCGTGTGGATTTCCTGAACCTGGCGTGAAGCGGTGGAAGTCACCCGAAGGGTAGGAGAGATTTCAAGAGTGAAAAGTGATGGTGCTTCATCTGTAGTGGGTTTCGTTCAACTTTGTATTGAATAAACATTAGCAAGAGCTTCAAACGAGTGTTATACACTGAGACGCTCGTTCATTTGCAAGAAGTTTCAGGCTGAAATTAGCTTGTCAGGGAGAAGAGGGATAGCCAAAATGCTATTATATGAAAACTGAGTACTAGAAAATCAACAAGAGAAGAAAATAATATACTTTTAGTCCCTCTAGAGCAGAGTTTGCCAACTTTTTCCCCCAACTCTTAGAAAATGACTAATATACTGTAAAAATGCTAGATTTTATTGGTAGCAGACTATTTTATACTGTTACCAAATAGACCATTTTTTTTTATTTGATTTTATTTTATACATTATTTTATCTTATCAAAATATAGTGATATGATCATTTCCCATGTATTTTGTTGATCTGTGATCAATTTGTTTTGTTTCATTTCTGCTCTTGGAAAAAGTTTTGGGATTTTCAGCCCTCAAAAGCAGTAATTATCAATAATCCATTATCAAACACTTCTTCACTTTTTATTGTTGCCTTTATATGTTAATATGTAATAGGAAATGCTTCTTCTGCCTTACCTTTAAAAAGATCCTTTTAAGTGCTCTGGCTTCATTAAAAAAAAAAAAGGTTCTCTTTCTATTAGATTATTAGACTATTCCAAGGCTTCTTTTAGTAGGCTATGAGATTGTTTTAATGGCAAAAGTTTCGGTCTTTATTTTATGGTCCAAATCTCTCTATTACAAACAAATAAATAAAATGTTTAAAATGTTTTATTTTATTTTATTTTATTTTATTTTATTTTATTTTATTATTTTATTTTGTTTAAGGAGGATGGCAGTGTGGCATTTATTTATGTAATCTGCATTTGAAAACTTATCCTGTTTTGGCCATTGAGGTTGTGACAGAGATTTTAAAAGTCATTCTCGTGCATCTCTCTCTCACTCTCTCTCTCTTTTTCCTGAACTTGTTTCTCTCTTAAACTCCCTCTATCTCTCTGTGCTGTTTAAACCTTGTTATTCAGACATGGATTGTGTCTACAAAGCCCCAGAGCCGCAGAAAACAAATGTGACAAGGCCTCTGTGTCTCTGCTCTTCCTCTATTCCAGCTCACTCTCATTCTCAATAAATCCTCCAACCTTCTGCTCTTTTGCCATTTAAAGTAACACAGCAGCAGAAACGGAGCAGATCTGCTAGTGCTGTTGTTCGGAAAGATATATATTGAATATATATATATATATATATATATATATATATAGATAGATAGATAGATAGATAGATAGATAGATAGATAGATGTGATTTGAATAAAGTCTAAAATCTGATCATTTATGAAAAAGATATTAGGCTTTAAAATTATAAAAATAACATGAAATGACCTTTTCAGATAGCAAACCATTTTTGAAGAGCTGGAATTGTGTTACTAAGTCTGAAAAGCCAGCCCAGCCATTATGTTTAAAGGAATAGTTCACTCCCAATTTTTTTTTGTCTTAATTTAATCATTAAATTACAATTATTTTTCTTCAGTTAGAGAATGAGATTTTGGCCAGAATGTTTCTATTTTGCATTTGTAATTTATACTTTCGAGCACTAAAAGGGACAAAAGAGCACAATTTTTACACACAAGCACAAATGACATTTGTTAGATTTTTAGGAAACGACTTCTCTTTTTGAAGCTTGACAGCCTGAATCAACATTTGCTTTCCTCGTATGGAAAATTGCAGCTTGGACATTCTACTTAACATTTGATTTCAACATGAGGGTCAGTAAATGACATTAAAAGTTTTATTTTTTGGGTAAACTATTTCTTGAACATCTGCAAAAGCTTCGTATCAACTCAAGGAATAGCAATCTATAAAAGAGAGTAATACTCGCTGGGAATGAGAATACCTGTGGATCCCAGGGAATTCTCAGCATTTTCCTTTCTCAAGCTGAAACATTATTACTTCTCACAGAAGACGATATGCTATCGGTGAGGGATATCAGACCTTGCATCAACTCATTTAGTCTTTTATTCTTATTCAGATGAACTCTCAGATCCACATCAACATCTCGCACACCACATACGCTCACTGTGAGCTTTGTAAAGATGGTTAATAACTTTCTATCAGCTTTCATATATTGTTGCAGACGCATGTCTTATTGAAATGTGAAATGGGGAGCTGTAATAGGAGAGACGCTCTTGAATGGAACAGACCACCTTCTGCCTTAGCTTTAAAAAGATGCTTTTGAGTGCTCTGGCTTCATTCAGCAAAAAGGTTCAAAATAAAATAAATAAAAATCAGTTTCTCTTTCTATTAGATGAATATTCCAAGGCTCTGTCTTCTCTCAATAGGATTTGAGATACTTTTAATGGGAAAAGTTTCAGGATTTTTAGCATTGAAAAAGCATTGAAACCATTTTTATTTTTCTATTTTTTTTTTTTTTTTTTAATAATAATAATTATTATTTAGTATTTTATTTTGTTATTTTGTTGTACTCTTGTTATTTTGTTTTATGTTGTTTTATTATTTTATTAATTTTTTTTACATGTTTTATTTAATTGTGGTTTTGTTTATTGGTTAAAAATGTTTTTTGAAAACATTTGATTTTATTTTGTTTTTTATTTAGTATTTTAGTTTGTTATTTTGTAACAATTTATTTTTTATTTAGTATTTTAGTTTGTTATTTTGTACTATAGTATTTATTTTGTTACTATATTTTATTGAGTTGTGTTGTATTTTTAATTTCATTTTATTTTGGTGTTGTTTTATTGGTTGAAAAATGTTTTCAAACATTTTACACTTTATTTTCTCTTTATTTGATCTTTCTCTTTTAAAAATGATTTTGCATTTTATTGTTCATTTTGTTGTTTTATTTTATTTTATTTTATTTTATTTTATTTTATTTTATTTTATTTTAATTTTGTTGGTTGTGCTTTATCTGCATGTCAAAGCAGTCACATATATTTTCCAATGTTTGAAAGGTTTGGCTAGTTAACACAGACTTTTTTTTCTCGTGGATTTATATAAACTTCATGAATTTTTCCAGGAAGCGCAGCTTTGTCTGAATTCTGTGTTGTTTATATTGCAGGTGCAGCCTTTATCTCGTGGCAGCTTTCTGTGCTTCTGTCTCTGTTTCTGTTAGTTAGGTCTTGTTCTCGAAGTCTCTACTTGTCAGAGTGCTTCTGGCTTTTCTGTCGGTCACATGTAGCTTGACATGCACATATAAAAACATGCTCTGGAGCTGCACTCCTGCTTCAAATGCGGAGACGGTTTCCT
>JAUZSZ010000115.1:30622904-30634643 GCA_034780575.1 Labeobarbus marequensis | reverse complement strand
CTCTAGGGGAGTTGTAAAATGAGCCTATTTTCAAAAAAAAGTGGAGTGTTCCTTTAAACTCAGCTCATTTTATATTGCAATTTTGAGTGTTTTTTATTTATTTATTTATTTATTTATTTTTTGTTGGTAGTATTTTGTAGTTTGCACTTCTGTTACACTCTGTGATGCCCCAGGTGGGAAAACGTGTTTTCATATTTTAAATATGAATTACTCAGTAGTACTCAAATTATACAAAAAGAAAAATTCTAAAGGCACAAATGGCACTGTTTCCAGAGGATGACCAACAAACAACATTTTGTTGTCATTATGTATAAATGCATGCTTTGACTACCAGAAAAACTGTTTTTGTGTGATGTGTGAATGTGTGTGTGTGTTTGCAGGGTGAGACAAAGGTGCTGAAACTGAAAAACCTCCGTCTACAGGACTTTGCTAATTACACCTGTCAGGTGTCCGTCCGGAACGTGTGTGATATTCCAGACAGCTCCGTCACCTTTCGCCTTACGAACACCACTAGTGAGTTCCCATTTACGCTTAAATGCTCACATTCTCTCTCTTTCCCTCATTATACAGCAGCTGTAGTGAGTTTTGCATATGAATTTTGTGAAAGTCATGCTTTTTTTTATTTTGCTCATTTTATTACAGGAAAAAATTAATTGCATTGCCGTTAGCTTTACAGTAGCTGTAGGATTAACTGTCTTTTGTCCTTAACTTCTTTTTATTATTTTTCTCCTCAAATGTTCCTTTTCCCCTGGATATGTGTTGACCTGTCAGGTTTAATTCACCTTTCTTTGATTACATCTTCACTTTTCCCTCTTTTAATCTTGCGTTCTTTCTCTTGTGCGTTCTCTCATTCGCTGTCTGTCAGCGCTGTGGAGACTTTCAGCGCAGAATAACACAGGAACAGTCACGTGTGTCTTTGATCATGTTGGTCTCTATCACTGTGCTGTCCTGTACTGAAATTCCTCCAGGAAATCAGCAAACTGTCAGGATGTGAGATTTTTCATTGTTAGAATAGATTTATCAGAGGTGTGGCCTAGTGGTTAGCACACATTGAGCTGTGGTGCACATATGGGGCAATGTGAGTTCACAACCTGACCGTATCTCATTCCCTCCTCTTCTCACTATCAATTTCCTGTCTTCTAATTCACTTTAAATTAAAAAAAGTGCAATAATGGAATTTGAAATAAAAAAGATACAAAGAATATAAATGGGACTGATATAAAAAGGGCTATATAAAATAAAAGTCATTAAGGGTAGATCAGACTATATGCTTTTTGTTTCAGTGAATATTTGTCAGGGTTGATTTATTATATACAAGTCAATATACTCTGACAACGGGGGTAAGGGATATATGGGATAAGTTTTAAAACTGGAATTTTTAAAAACAGTATTTAAAATGTATTTTACAGCTTTTCAGTCATGAACAGGTTATATAAACTACTGTTCAAATGTTTGGAGTTTGTAAGACTTTTGAAATGTTTTTGAAAGAAGTCTCTTTTGCTCACAGAGGCTGCATTTTATTTGATCAATAATACAGTAAAAACAGTAATAGTGTAAAATTTTAAATAACTCTTTTCACTTTTGATATATTTGGAAATGTGATTTATTCCTGTGATACAAAGCTGAATTTTCAGCATCATTACTACAGTCTTCAGTGTCACATGATCCTTCAGAAATCATTCAAATATGCTAATTTGCTGCTCAGGAAACATGAAAAGAGGAAACATGTAGAAACTGCAATAGATTTTTTTTTTAAAGGATTCCTGAATAAAAAAGATCAACATTTATTTACAATAGATTTTTTTGTCAGCATTATAAATGTCTCTACTGTCACTTTTGATCAACCTAATGCATTCTTGCTGAATAAAAATTTTAATGTATTTCAAGAAAAAAGTCCTTCTGAACAGTAGTAGTAAATCTTTGTCAACGTCCCCTTGTGACAACTAGCCCCAGTCTCTCTTATATATGCTTTTTTTCACATGCTTTCAAGAGGTAGATATCAGTAGATGATATTTCACACTGAAGGCCTATGAAAGCTTTATCCTTGTTAACTAACATTTTCCTCATCATCAGAATAAATTGTTTGTGTAATCCATAATGAACCGAATTCAGTGCAAAATCAAAGATATGCCTGTGACTTGCAAATGAACGAGAAATCTTTGCTAGAACAACAAAAAATGCGACTACAATACCCAGTGAAACCCTTTATGAATTAGTTATTGTAAAAAACATGTTTGTTCATGTTCAAATTAGCAGCATTAAGAATTCATGCTCGAGAAATGAGTTCAAAGCTCGCAGAGAAAATCTAAAAGTAGCCCAAAAGTTCCCCCCTCTCTGTGTGTCTTTATTTCCCTCGTTTCTCGTTCTCTCTCTTGTGATGAGTTTGAAAGGCTGTTGATTCTCCTCTTTCTGCTCTCTCCACTAGAAAGGCAGCTGTGAAATAGTCAGTAGAGATGAGTGAGTCTGGAGTGACAATATCAGAAGTCTGTACCTCTCGCACACACACACACACACACACACGCTCCGCGGTGCCCCATCGGTGTCTTGCCCTGTGGAGAAACAACACACTGCTGCAAATTGGAATTTGTTTTCCACGTGGCAGGAGCGCGTGGCTCGTGTACATGCAGCTCGTCGCCGAAAGAACAAAACACTGATTTGTTTTTCTGTTGATTTTCATTTTCTTTTCCTCTGAACTGACGAGCAGGAAGGGGGCGAGATGAAATTGGAGAGAGCAGGAGAAACACGCGTCGGACGCTGCGCTGAAATTTGAGAAGTTGGTCTCTTTAGAGGGTAGAGCGAAGGAGACTGCGTCTGTGCACAGGATTCCATGCGCTTTTTTAAATTATGGGTCGATCGTGATGTGTAACTCCAAACCTAGCTGCTCATTAGAGGTCAGAGCTCAGTTCAGAGAGAAAGACCTGCTTTAACCCACTATGGTGTTTAGTTTATGATGTTATATCTAAACCATCATGGTTGATCATCTGTTTTTCTTGATTCTAACTGGTTTTCCTCTTATATGCTAGCATTCAAAAGTTTGGGGTCAGTAAGAAATAAATACTATTATTCAATAAGGACACATTAAACTGATCAAAAGTGAGAGAGTGGCAGGGTGGCCACTCATGACCACACCCCAACCGGTGAAGGAAGCATCTGTCGTTAGCGTTATGCGACGACAAGGAACTCCCAACACTGGCCCCTGTGACAAAAACCAAGGTTTCCTCCACATGTCTAAGGCACGAAAGCATCGCCGCATGACCTTGATCATGAGAAGTGGATTTCCCCTCAGGGAAAACCCCTTGGTCTTGAACCGCCACTGTAGGGGTCTCATGTACAGCAGGCCAAAAAGTATCACATTGGACGCAGCTGCCATCAGACCCAGTAGTCTCTGAAACTGCTTTACAGTGAGTGACCAGCCTTCTTTGACTCTCACGACTGCAGTGAGGATCGACTCGATCCAAGCAGGAGACAGCTGTGCCTGCATCGTGGTCGAATCCCACACCACGCCCAGATAAGTTATCCTCTGTAATGGAGAAAGCACACTTTTCTTTGCGTTTAGTCTTAACCCCAACTCTTTCATGTGGGCGAGAATGACATCTCGATGTCAAACCACTGTCTGCTCCAATTGAGCTAAAATTAACAAATCGTCAATATAATTTAGTATGCAGATGCCCTGAAGTCGCAATGGAGCCAGAGCAGCATCCACACACTTCGTGAAAGTTTGGGGTGAGAGTGCTAGGCCGAACGGAAGAACCTGATAATGGTAAGCTTCACCCCCAAAAGTAAACCTCAGAAACTTCCTGTGAGTGGGAAGGATGGAGACATGGATGTATGCATCTTTTAGATCTATCATGACAAACCAGTCCTCGGACCTGATCTGAGACACGACCTGTTTCACAGTGAGCATCTTGAACTTCAGTCGCATTACTGAGAGGTTCAACTGAGAGGTTCAACAGCTGCTCCTGTCCAGCAGCCCCGTGAGCTAGAGAGCGGCGAGGAAGGAACTGCTGAAACACCGCCGCCTGTTTACGTGCCTCCTAAAATCTGTCAACGATGGAATTGCTGGCATAGCCGAACAGGTCAGAAGGTGCAAGCGGGGCGTCGAGCAGGAAGACCCTGTCCTTCTCTTTAATATCTGACAGGATCAACCATAAATGCCTCTCCGCGGCCACCAATGCTGCCATCAACCACCCGATAGCCTTGGCGGTCTCTTTTGTGGTGCGGAGAGACAAGTCAGCGGTTCGCCGGAGTTCGCTGATGTCATCGGCTTTAACTTCCTCGCCCTCATCTAACTCTTTTAACAGATCAGCTTGGTATGACTATAGAATAGCCATCGTGTGCAGGCATGCACCAGCTTGATCTGCCGCCGTGTACTCTTTGCCCACCAGCGCTGAAGTGGTACGAAGTGGCTTGGTGGGCAGTGCCGGGGCTTTAAGGGACGATGCCACACTGGGAGACAGATAGCCCGCGAGCGTCTGCTCAACCCGGGGCATCGCCCTATAACTGCACTCATTTAGTCCCACAATGTTAGAATAACCAATGAGAGAAGGACTAAAGGTGGGCCGAGTATGGCTTCGCCCACAATCTCGACCCCTCGGTGTGGAGATCGGGGAAAAACAGCAAGTCCCGGCGTGGAGGGAGAGGCTTGGACCGCAAAAAGCGTTCATCAAGTGCGAACAGTCAGCTCTCGAGAGAGAGAGAGAGAGAGAGAGAGAGAGAGAGAGAGCCGACTCGGTGTGCTTCTCTCCCAAGCAAACAGCACAAAGACTGTGTGTATCCCTGCCCGTGATGTAGCGAGGGCAGGGAGGAACACACAGTCTAAACTTCTGTTTGCTTTTATCACACCCCTTTGATTTTGATTGTGCTTTTGGCATGACTTTCTCGTTCGCGAAAGTGACAGACAACATCAAATAAGATGTACACACACAGAGCGCTTTGCTGAGTGACAGAAGCTGCCGCTGTGTTCACCTCACGTGCTTTTATAGCTTCCTGGTCTCACGTCACACCATCCGTGACGTCGCGCCCATCCATTGGTCTGATTACATACATGATTCAGAGCGTGATCACGCTGAAGGCGTTCCCAAAGCGTTCAACGCAGCTCGAGTTCCTGAAGGGGAACTAAATTATTCCAAGTAGCCAAAACACCAAGATCTAGCCTCTAAGCCAGTGTGTATAGTATATGAACCCCAAATCCTTCATGTGTTTTAATTTTATTTTGATTAATCGTGCAATTCTAGGATTTAAAGATTTCCAAACAGAAAACAATTTAAACCAAGCCTCCTTGGATTCAGTTTTTTGCTGACCCACTGCTTCTTTCGAAACACTTCTGGATTTGTTAGTTTGTGTATTTACGGCATCAGTGGTGTAAAGGGCTGAAGTTTCCTGTTTTGTGTCCACATTATTTCAGATGATTAAGAATCTGTGAGTCCCGGTGCACTTTGAAAATATTAAAGTTAGATCCGTTTGCAGCTCTTGGCTCAGGTTTAGCTGGAGTGATCTATGGGGCCTGCCTGCTTCTGAGACATTGCGTCCCTAGCTGTAATTTTCTAGGTTCTCTGGGGACGCATTACACAGGTATAATTACCTGCTTGAAGACGCATGCTTCTGTTTGTACCTATGCTAAGCATTCATCACGCTGGCTCTGTTGAAGTCCTGCGGCGATAGTAATGGGATTGAGCTGCTTGACAGAGTTTGGGCTCATAATTCTGGTCTGATGTTTTGTGAACCTTGCCTCTTTTATGTAGCACAAGGGTGGGTGCCACACTTTAGCATTTAATCTTTTTGCTACTGATGATTTTATACGGGTGTTTGGCACACCAGCCGGTTCAATAACGGGTCATTCTCAACAATGTGTCATGCTTTAGAGCACCTTTTCAGTTATATATCTTTTAGAAAGTGGATTAATGTGCAGACTGTGGTCAAGCTCAGGAACTTTACAGGATTGATATGCTACTGTAAGAAGGAATTTGTTTACATGAGAGTGTCACTTTGAAGGTATCTTTGATTGTTTTTTTACATAAGTGAAGGTAATATTTAGCAATGACTGTACTTTTGTTTTCGCACCAAAAATGATGTCACTTCCTGGATGATGATTATGCTCATTAAGGACCAGGCAAGTGATATTGCAAAATAGTTTGCATGCATCAAAATAATCCATTAATAATCAAAATAATGACTCAACTGGACTAAAAAGATTTAATGTAAATGCCTCAGTCAATCCCACTGAGCAAAAGCTGAAAGGAATTTCATTTGGATTGGAAGGGGTAGTTCAATTAAAATATTTGCATGTAAATGCTTGAGTCTGATTTTTTCATTTTATTTAATCTTATTTTATTTTATTTTTCAGTTGGATTCAAAAAAACCTTGCATATATGTGCAGTGCCATAATGTGCATGTTTACATATGATTTAAGCCTTACAATGTGCATAATTTTATAACACAATTCATGCCTATGTTCTCTTGAGATATTGTAGTAAAGCAAAATTAATATGATATCCACCTTGAAAACCTATGAGACCCAATATCTTAAGATGAATGTTGATTACATAAAAATGAACTGCATAGTACGAACTGCTCAGCCAAAAATGAAAGATGTTTCACTTTTTTTTTTTTTTTTATGGTTCGTCTGTAATTCCATTTTGAAAATTATGACTGTACTCTTTTTTTTTTTTTTCTTTTCATGTAGCATCAATATTTTGCTAAGTATTTAGGTCAGGTAAATTTTAGAACTTCTTTCATTGTGAAACATTGGTTTACGTTTTTGTACCAATTTTGCATGTTGATTTAAAGACATTTTGCAAGGATGAGAACACTCCAGAAGTTTTTGTAACATTCTAGAATGTTCTGTAATATTATAGTGCTTTCTGGAACATTCTAGGACATTGTGGGATAAAAATCATCCAGTATACACTTTTGAAGTTTTGGTCAACTCACATTTGGTAACTGTTTATGTTAAACTGTTGTTGTTTGCTCAGTATTATGAATGCACCATGCCATTTTTATGCATGAGTAATAACAGATTGGTTTGTAGGAGTTGTCAATATTAGAGATGTTCCGATACCCTTTTTCCCTTCCCAATACCGATTCTGATACCTACGCTCAGGATATCGGCCGATACCGAGTACCGATCCGATACCTGGGTGTGTATCTGGTTATAGAGCTGTATGTACTACCAGCCCTGTATGAACTGATACAATTATTTTATGGTGTGCTTCACCATATAGATAGATAGATAGATAGATAGATAGATAGATAGATAGATAGATAGTCTGGTGAGTAAACAAAAAATATATATATATAATGCTTGAACTGCACATCTTTTTAAATATCTAAAAGTACACTCTTAACATCAATCAGTCAAGCACTATAAATATATTATGATAATCAAGTATTATTTAATGATAGAACTTTAGTAATTAGAAGTAAAACTTCTAATAACCATGTAACCATGTATGAATGCATATTAGTAATTTTAAATGAACTTAGGACTGGTGGTGGTGCTTTTTTGGTCATTCAGTGTTTCTGTAAAAAATGAGAAAAAACTATCAATAATACTGATAAGATAATAATCATACTATGAATTCTACTAAGAACAATATAAAACACACTAAGGATTAAGCTGGATTCATGAATATTAATCAGATTGTCTGCATTGGCTCGAACTGATTCGCTGAAATCATCCGCCTACTACCGGGGAAACAGTAGTTCTTAAAAGCCGAAGAATTCCAAAGGAAATCTTCGTGTCGTGTGCTTCACACTAGAGCTTACGGTAGGTCAAATACAGGTGTGTTGCACATCCATTCATTCAGATGATCTGAAAAACAGATCGCTTGATGGAGAGAGAAACTCTGAAGCGGTGAAGATTTACTCGCATATGCGAGTGATTTACTGGCAGTGTACCAGCATGTTTGTATTTCTCCTTCACTGCTCTAAATGGTTGCTTGTGGCAGCACAACTTCCTGTGTTTGCATTCTGAGCAGCAAAGAAGAATTGATTTCCGATTTGCAGCGTTAAGCAAAGCTACCGCGCATAATTATAGGTCTTGTTTAAGAAAATGGTATCGGATCGGTACATGGGTTCAAGGACTCGCTGATACCGATGCCAGAATTTTTTATGGTATCGGTGGAATTTCCGATACTAGTATCGGAATTGGAACAACCCTAATAAAAAGGTTTATATTTTCACCTTAAAGGAATAGTTCACCGGAAAATGAAAATGTACTCATCCTTAGGCCATCCATGATGTAGATGAGTTTGTTTCTTCAACAGAACAGATTTGGAGAAATCAAACATTACATCACTTGATCACCAGTGGATCCTCAGCAGTGAATGGAAGTCCAAACAGCTAATAAAAACACAATAATCACAATAATCCACATGTAATCCACATGATTCCAGTCTATTAGTTAACGTCTTGTGATGCAAAAAACTTTGCAAATCCATCATTAAGGAGTTTTAAATTTAAACCATCACTTCTGCCCAAAATACTAGTTTTACATAATCCATGATAACGCTTCCTCCATTAAAAAAATCCATCCCCTGTTGTCCTTTTACATAAAAATCCACCAACATCTTGGTTTAGAACTGTTTTAGACTGTTTTAAACAGTACTTGATCTGTGCGTATTTCCCTCCTGATTCAGATAAGATGACTTTTTCACTGGAAAAAAAAACATTATTAAGGTAGAGGTTAAAAATATCTTGATGGACTTTTTTTTTTTGATGCAGAGATGCAGTTTTGCTTTTTCATAAGATGTTATTTAGTCATGTGTACTTGTAGATTATTGTTATGTTTTCCTCAGCTGTTTGAATTCTCATTCTGACGGCACCCATTCACTGCAGAGGATCCATTGGTGAGCAAGTGATTGGCGAGGAACCTGTTCTGATAAAGAAACAAATTCTTCTACTTCTTAAAGTGTGAGCAAATTAACAACTAATTTTCACTTTTGTGTGAACTATTTCTTTAACTATGTCTGTGCTATGTCCGAACTGACTGCACTGTATTTTATGTATAATCCTTTTCTATTTCTGTTTTAAATTAATTTGAAATCAATGTCTAATTCCATGTCTTTATTATTTTTAATTCCTTGTTTTTACTGCTGTGATTATTTATTTTTTTAATGACTATTTTACTTCCTTTTATGTAAAGCACTTTGAATTACCACTGTGTAAGAAATGTGCTATATAAATAAACTTGCCTTGCCTTGCCTTGCCTTTAAGTCAGTCCTGCTTACAGAGAAAAAATCTGGGGTAGAGTTTAAACAGAATGATGGTAATAAAATTGGAGACAATAGAGAAGAAAATTAGCTTGCATTTCAGCTATGATTTTTTGTTATATTTGAAAGGATGAATAAGGATAATGAGTGGTGTAAAAATACCATGCACATTTTTAGTTTTCTCTTTGTTCACTCTTTGCAATGGCTGTAATTAATAGTGGCCTGCACACAGGCTTTTTGTCCTCCCGGAGGGATGTGCTGCATGATTGCTAATTCAGTTTTTACAGTTCATTCAAGTGTTTGGGGTGTTCTTGGAAACTGGCAGAAATATCCCTTTCAAAATGATCAAACAATTAGATGTGTAGGTGTAGTGTAATGAGACATTACACTTGTGACTTCTTTATCAGTAGCAGCAATTGTTTCCTACACGATTGCTAAATATCCATTTCAAAATGCTTCCAAATCACTGAGATGGAACCTTAAAAGTTACACGTTTGGTGCACAAATAGTGCTCCATATGGGCGATTCAACTCACAGGAGATCGAGATTCCAATGGAGTTTAACGTTAACATGTTACTAAGCTAACAATATAATACCCTAATCATGTAAATAGGCACAAATATTGAACAACTAGATTATTTAAAATGATATACAACTATTTTATATCAATACTATTTGATTACTGAATGAAATGTGCATGTGCATATTCAAAAGTTGTTTTTTTATGAAAGAAGCCTCTTATGCTCATCAAGGCTGCATTTATTTGATCAATATACATTAAAAACAAATTTCTGGGTATGTTTTCACAAGGTTCTGGACTAGAGTTTAGCAGATGGAGACAAACAAGACCTATGATACATGAAGGTCACTGTTGGATCATGTGCATTTATTTAAGTGTCTGTTTCAATGAAATCTAAACTCACATATATGCCCTCTTTGTTTTTCAGGCATCTATTTCATTTTCAAAACCTGGTTTATTTGGATGCTAAATTTTGGAGTCTTGTGAGTGTGCATTTGTGTTCTGATATTCAGAGAGAGTATGTCAGCGACAGAAGGCTTTTCCTGGCCTTAGTCCAGAGATGTTCATGACTACCAGACTGAGGAGGATACTGTTTGTCAAAGGATCTCAGGCCACAGTCCACTGGCCAAGCAGAACTTTAGCAAAACCACTCTTGCATTTCTCGACTCGAAAATAAACTAAAATAAACATTCATTCCAGTCATAGTTACACACAATATGGTGTCAAGCTAAAATAGATATAAGTTTTAGCATTATTTTTACATCAAGTATTACTGCCAGATCTCATTAGTATTTGTAGTTTTTTTTAACATAATTTTATTACATATGGATATTGAAATATGTATTGAGAGAATATTAAATATTTATTGAATTTACTCATAAATTAAATTCTGTGTTATATTAACATTTCAAATGGTAAACATTTGAGTGACATTTTACAGTAAGAAGTTTTATTCAGCTTTGTTAATTTTAGTTCATAAGAAATACATTCGTTAATTGTAAGTTCATTGAACTAATGTAGGTAACTTATGATGAAACCTTACTGGAAGCTGTTACCAACATTTGTACTCTACAGTTGTTCATACAAAAAAACAAAAACAAAAAAAAAATAAAAAAAAAACTTCTGTTTTAGATACCATCAGGACATTAATAATATATTTCAGTGTCTATGCAAAAGTATAAAAAATGTATCAGAACCACTCTTTACATACAAATACCTATGATTATTAATGATATCACACTGAATATTATAACAATGGAATCATGCACAGAGTAAAGGTCAATTTGGTGTTTGACTGCTATGATAAATATATAAATGTTTGGGCTTGTTAAATGACAGAAGTGATAAACAACAATTCTTATCTTGCAAATATTGAAACGGTTGTGACTTCTGCAGAATAACACAGTGTTGACCCCACCACACACACATATTGCATGAGCAGTTCAGCCTACAGACATGTTTTGAACCACTAGCCGTATCCCCCAAACGGGTCTTGCATAAGCAAGTGTTTCTGTCAAGTGCAGTTGGCATCACAGCTAGAAAAGGACGATATTTTTAAAGCAAAGCACATGACAGTTTCACCAGTGGACTTTCCTTCTTAAACTTCAGGAAAAGCTTCATTTTAGTTTGACGTTGAGTATATCTTTTCCCCTTTGTTGCATGATGATTTTCATCTTGCTTTTGAAAATCTTTTTTTTTTTCTTGCACTGGCCCTGACTGTGTTTGCTGTAAAAGACCAGCCTTTTTTCTGTTCTTTTCAGAGAATTCCTATTTCCAGTCAAAACAGTATTGTCACTTGTATTTCATGCCAGATTGATTGTAATGCATGAACAATGATTTTATCGTTTAGAAAGAGCTGCATGGTGAAGTGACTGGTTTTAGTTGCACTTGTTTCTCGGCTTTCGATTTTTAGAAATGCATACACATTGAAGCCCCCTGGATGAATCTTTTGTATCTTTGTACTTCAACTTTCTCAGCATTTTCAAGCATTAAGCCTCAGACCTCTGTGTG
>JAUZSZ010000115.1:30500917-30512628 GCA_034780575.1 Labeobarbus marequensis | reverse complement strand
CCACACAGTAAAACCTGTTCATGCCGCCCACAGGTGCTGAGCTGTGCTTACACACAGGAAAGTGTGACGTGAGCTGCATGCGGCGCACCGCAGGGCAGAACAAAAGAGCCAAATTAATGATTAAGATCAATCATTGTGAAAGCTCCCTCACAGAGAGAATATTCCAGCTCTCAGGCGCACGGATTGCTGATAGCTGTTGTTTGTTCGGGGAAAGTTGTGTGTATGCGAGTGTGTGCTGTTAGCTTGCAGGCTCTGTCTCTGACCCATGAGGCTTTGCTATAAAGGATATGTGCATTCATCAATGAAACTCCTCTCCTCTTTGATTCTTTGATGTTTTTCAGGGTCTTTCCTGTTATGCAGTACATTTGGAACTCTGTGGGTATAACAGACTTTCTGAAGTCTGTTCTGGTTAAGCTCAAAAACTTTCAACTGGTTGAGTATTTACATGATTAATAGGAAGGATGCCTAAAAAGATGGGAATAAAGTTCCCCTTGATTTTTAAATAGTCTATCTTACCAATTTCTCCGATTTTATCAGGAAGGGTGATCTATCTTAAAGTGAGACAAACCAGCTAAATCCACAAAACATCAGAGTATTCATCAAATTTCTAATAGAGAGCTGCAGGGATGACGTATTTCTGTTCACACTTTAGCATTTCTGGTTGAATCGTATTGAAGTCAATGTTATTTTTAAATGGGTATTTGGTTAAATGCCTGATATACAGTCTGTGTTCAGCATATTTTCATGTTTTATTCTATGAGATCAGTAAAACCCCCATTGGCATTTTATAAAAAGTGTTCACGTGTTTTGAAAAGCTTGTTGCTATCAAGTGGCTCAATGCAACTAGAGAGGTTGTTGGGGACATAAAAGAGTTGGCGGAAGCTTACTGCTGGTGACGGTAACCATGGTGTAGTTTGTTAATAGTCTACATTTAGCTTTTTATTCTTGGTGATTGGCTTCAAAATTCTTAAAAATGTGTTCATTTGTTAAGATTATTATAAATAAAACAGAAATTTCAATCATAAACTTGTGTTGGTCACAGAGCTTATTTTCTGCAATAATCTTATCCATTCAAAAAATCCTATCCTTTTGTTGAGGGAACCAGGGTGATGCTAACTTCCAGATTGGCCAACAAAAATAGGTCATCTCTGCAGTAATCTATGCTTAACGATGCTAATACTGGTTTCCCCTCCAAAATGATGTCACTTCCTGTATGATGATGTCATTAAGGAACCTTGATATTGGAAAGCGATATTGCACTCTCAGGACTCCAAACAGGAAACAATATTCTCAAGAAAACATATTGTGTAAATATTGATTAGTATAGGAACAAATGAAGAAACATTGGAATATTTCTTAATAAATTGCCTGATTTTCTAGCAGCTAGAGAGTATGATTTTCGTCTTTACACATGATGGAGACAACATGAAAATGTACGGCATAGCCAGAATGACCCTGGTCTCCTCTGCTCTCCTCTGGCCTGTTCTGCTCGGGGTGCTGCCCATGGGAGCTCAACCGTGAGCTGTTCCTCCTTTAAGGATGAATGATGATTGGCTCTGACATCCCATGTGTTACTGCGTCCCCATAAATCACACCATGACTGGGGTTTGGCTGTAGGTTGAAAAAGCGGAGAGAATGAGAGAGAAGAAGTATGTGTGATTTGAAACGAACGTGACCTGTTGAATCGGAATTAGAAATCTGAAGACCCCACAACACACACATTAAAACTTATGCCACCACTGACTGTTTATAGATCAGTTTTTGGAAACTTTAGTAAATAATTTCCCTCTCTCTATTATATTAGACTGTTTTTTTGTTGTTGTTGTTGTTTTTTTTTATGCAGCCTGTCCACACATCTGTACACCCACTCTCAAAATTACCCGCCTCCTTCAAAAGTCCTTGAGAGAGATGTCATGGCTCACACGATCTCGTTCTTTATTGAAAGGGAAGAATAAAAAGCTTTACTATGAATATATTGATTTCCTGCTAGCCAGAGAAATCCTTGATATAAATTCATATTGATTTTTTTTTTAAATACAATACCTGCTCTTTATTTATTAAACCCATTTTGTTGGCAGCTTGTATGCATAATTAAATCCACATGTGTATGTGTTGTGATTGGAGTCTGCTTCTCAAACAACACTGCAAGCATGTTTGGTCCAGCCCTCATCATCATCTGAGGCCATTTCCTGTGAGCTGTGCCGAAAGATATTACTCAATGTTACCTCTGAGGCATAATGACTTGTAATTGTCCTCTTGCGAGTCATCCATCTTTCGTAGCTCATAGATATTACCGCTTACGCCCTCCGGTTCAGTCATATGATGATGCCAACCACTGTAACCCCATCCGTTTGATCCATTATTTCAATGTCCTGAGCTCCTTTGTGCCAAAAACTCAACAGGAGCACAAAACCATTTACGACAGCATCCCAAGTTCCCTTCTGAAAGGGGTCTGACCCTGCAGCTATTGTGTGGTTAAGGTTAAGAGATAATTTTCTTTATAAGAGCATTTTCTAAACTACATATTGAGGTAAATTGCCCCATTTGGGATGTTTGTATTAGATTTGCAATGCTTTAGGCCTTGAACCAATCACTTCTCTGTATGTACATCTCTCAGTTTGTATAGAAACTGGTCACGTTCACTGTCAGAAATAATCTGCAAAAGTTTTCAACCTAGGCTCATTGGAAATACGTGCCTCTACATACATTTCTGCAAAACTGAAAAAACACACCTATATGTACGATTCACTGCAGTTTCCAGTTGAAATGAACACTAGAAGCAGTAAAACTCTGACAACTTTTATTCCTTTTCACACGAAGTATGACTCACGGGAACAGTTTTGATTATTTTCTCACAGTTACTTGCAGAATGGTATGTTATGACTTCAAAACAATTTTAACATCCTGCACGATTTGAAAACTGATACTTTTGAACGTTGTCGTTACATATACAGCTTCATATGTATGAGTTTACTAACTCAGTAAGTTTACTTGGTAGCTCACGCGATACACCATTGCACTTAGGTGATGAAAAGCTCCAGTACGAATCCTGTGAAACGACAGTTCAACAAAACAGCTCAAATCTGCATAAGGAAGTTAAAATAGCATGGCTGCATCAGCGAATACGTTTTTATGTTACTTTTGCTTTTGTTAACACTTTCGGGTAGGTTTAGGTTTGGGTTTGGTGTAGGGGATATTTCCAGCATCATAGAGCTTAATCTTAAGCGACATTCACCAGATATTTTAATTCTGAATGGCCGCAAAACGTACCTCAAGCAGCATAATGAAAACACTGCAATACGTGCCTACACAAACGTAATAAAAATGTGTCACGGTCACGTATTAAACGTGTGTTTTAGCACCACTCTCTGGACATTTCACTTTGAAACTGTAGCGAAACGTGCTGCAAGGTAAATAATTACGGTGTTGCAGAAATGTATGTAGAGGCACGTATTTTCAATGAGCCTGGGTGGAAAGTTTTACCTTTGCAGTCTTAAAGATATGGTAATAATAATAATAATAATAATAATAATAACAACAATAATAATAATAAATAAAAAATAGTCATCATTTACTCACCCTTACGTTGTTGCAAACCTGTATGAGTTTCTTTATTCCATTGAGCACAAAAGATATTTTGAATAATGTTGGTAACCAAAGAGTTGATGCTAACCTTTGATTTACATAGCCTCAAAGAAAAAAAAAATCCTATGGAAGTCAATGGCTACCATCAACTGTTTGAATATTAGCATTCTTCAGAATATCTTTTTTCATGTTCAGCAGAAGAAATAAACTAATTTTGGATGAGCTATCCCTTGAAGTTAGTACTGTGAACCTTTTAGGGGTGCAAGGTTTTCCCTTTATCGGTACTGCCTCAGTGACAAGCTGTTGTACCCCTAAAGATATACCAAATTTTGCACTTGGTTGTAATACTTCCTACACATAATACTTAGATATAAGAAAATAGCAATTGGTTTCACAGAAATGAGCTTTTGTAGAATTGTTGCACTCAATTGTATAAATGTTTAATTGGGTAAAGTGTTGTCCTGAAACACACCAACAATTGTGACCAACAAAAATCCCAATCAAAAGTGACTTGGAAATGCTTTGGCCAATTTTTTGGCCATGGATTTCAAACCTTGCTGAACGATAGTTTTCATATGTACGCTTTAAGCAATTTCTTCTGGAGCCGTGATACTCATGTAGGAGATGCAGCTTTGAATCCCACTCACTCCCACAATAATTTCATGTTCCTTTTCCACTGCTTTGTCAATATAAACTGGCAAATGGACAACAATAAAGAAGTGGTTGTGTAAAGAGTGTAACAGAGTGTTTGTCTTTATGTTTACAGCAGTTCTGTCTGGGACACACCAGAGTCCTCACCTTCTTCCTGCGATCGTCCAGCTGCTCTGCACCATCTGTCTGACATTCCTCCTCAGATGATACAGATACCCCTCAGCACACACACCGCCAGTGTAGGATGCCCCCCACGGCAGCAATAAGAACTGCCCCAACATGTGACCACCCTTCATGCTACTGCCTCCTTCATTTCCTCCTGTTTCTCATTCCCTTTGTCCTAGCTTCACACCTCAAGTCTACTTTTTTTTCGGTTTCTCATCATCTTTTTGGTCACTTGTTGAGCTTATGTCTGCTAAGTGGCACCTTTATGATTTATGTAAGCATAACTTCCATTGATTTTGTGCATTTCAGTCCATATGTCTTGCATTTCTGTCCACATCATCTCAGTCGCCCCTCTGTATGTATCTGACACACCAAAGTGTCAATTATTACCAAAGATGACGGAGGGCTTACAGGATGAACAGAAAGAGCAACAAGGACGTCCTTTCCCCAAATGAACTACTCTTTCCACAGACTCAAGTGCATGGAGATGTGATTTCCTAAAGACACTATGATTGCAAGGAATAGCGTGAGCCAGAATGGATGAGTGAAACAAGTGGTCACGAAGCTACTGATGACATGAATGGACCTGTACATGCACGTGTACATGATATATTGGAAAGTATCAAGCTGCAGAAAGGACAAACAGACTCCCAACTTCAACTTCTAGGACAATGACAATGTGAAACTAAAGAAGCACAAATTTATATCTTTTTTTTTTTTTTGTAGTTATTTTGGTTCCTTTACGTGGTATTTCGTCAATCTGGGTTTGCTGTACACTTCTTGTCCTTTGGCTTTCTTTAGCGTGCCACTGCTGCATTGCCGTTCAGTTCGTTACGGGGTAGAATTCGATTCCGAAAAAGACACAATGTGAACTTTGGACCAGAAGAGCATCAGTTACCTCACCCTCAATCTACAAGAACCATAAAGCACCTTGACATCTTATGAGAACGATCACTTTTAGCTTCAGTCAAACTGCCGGGAGAGTGTTGACTCTCTGGGTCAGTCGTTCTCATTCAGCAATAGAACCGTACCTCTGGCTGCAATGGATATGATTTGGGCACACGGACTCCAACAGATGGACGCCTCTGGACAGACAAACTCCACTCTTGGCTTTGATGATCAAGAATGTAATTTTGCATAGTGTTAGAGAGAAATCGCATGTACGTGCAAGTTGCCATTGACAAACTTCAGACGTATTTTATTTTGGAAGTTTTGAGATGGCGAGCAAACAGTGTTGATGTGACAAGTTGATCTAAAAGACACAATGTTCATCCTATAGTAATGCTGCATTCCATTTACTTCGGAAAGTTGGACTTTCTAGCTTCCTACTTGGAAAATTGCAATACAATGCCACTCGAAGTTGCTTGAGACTGAAAACCTGTTGAAATCCACAACTTTTGGTGAGATGGTGGCATCCAGTGAGATGTACACACTCTTAAGCAAATAAAATGCATCAATAGGTCAAAGTTCTTGCATTAAATGATGAAACACATTTAGCAAATATCTGCAGATAAATGATCCTCTAAGATGATACTGTAATCATCCACCTGCAGAACAAATGCTAGCACTGTGGAGCATCATTTATCCTCGAATATGGCTGCTAGGGACTTCTTTGTTGACAATCAAGATCTGGACAGCAAACGGTAGCATTGCCTTTTTATTTCAGGCAGAGGAACGCCTTCATGTTTGGATGTTGGAGACATCAAGTAGGAATATCCCACATCTGACTTTGAATGGAACGCAGCATAAGTCACAGATGCCAATGGTTTAAGATTCAGATGCAATATATTCAAAAGTTGTGAAATGTAGGCTACCTTCCCTGAAACTCTTTTAAAAATGTCACATTACGTAAAATAACATTTAAGCACATGGTTACAGTTCTGTAGCAATATGTGATTGTCAGACGTGTAAGGGCCGTCTGTGTTCGGTCCTTTCTGAAAGTTCAAGTACGTTTCATCACATCTATCATCACTGCAAAGGAAGGGCAGGCACAGAATTATAAGAATGTATGATGAAAAGAAGGAACCATTTGTGCCTCTGTTTGAGTGTCCTTTATCAGATTTGCGTATGCTTAGATGTTACGGTGCAATCGTATATCCAGTATATATTTCAATTGCTTTGCTCTAGTATTACTCATACTCGCAGCTCCATCCACAGTGGAGCTTTAAGGTAAGTCTGTTTACAATCATAAAATACGCAAAATGATTTCCCGGCTTGTAATATTCGCTCGCGCTCATATTTAACCAGTTCATATTTATCCTAATGTGGCGTAGGTCTGTCGCTGTTGAAGAGATTATCATAGACTCGCTCCTCAGGTAATTCCATAGGTAACAGGGACAGAGCCTGGAATAATTCAACCCCAGTCCAGGTTCTCCTACAGTTAAAGACACTCCCGCGGCTGTAATACTGTTCCTCGTGTATGTTACCGTAAACGCTCTGAACTCTTGCACAATGCCTTCACTACATGTCATGTATTATCAGCTATCGTTTATAATCCATGCTAAGTTTAGTAGGACCTACTACAGAACACTAATGATTAGATTTAACGCAAGAAGGTAATGAGAGCGAAACAAAAAGTGGAGGGTTATGTCATTTTACGTTGCAGGATAGTGTGCGTTTATGTATTCGAATGTTTCCTTTGTTTCTTTTAGATATCCTGGTGTGTGTTTGCTGACATCCCAATATTATCCAGAAGCCATCATCCATGTCTGTGACTGTTTGTATTATTCTTTGGTTTTGTATTCAAGCCAAGTATGATTGTTCCATTTAAATGGATCTGGTGTACAAGTCTGCATTTATAATTACGGTTTGAGGCAAAGGTGGGATCTAAATACTGTGCAATATAAGATGAAGATGAAGTTTTATCATGCAATTCAATGTCTAAGCTCAAATAACACAGGAAGTGCACCATCACCCCTGATGATGAGCAAATGAATGTGAATGTAATCTAATTAGAATGTGAAATCTTACTGGCCGAACTTCTTTGCATTGTAAATGTGCACAATTCAGTGGAATGGATTTAAATATGGCATGATGTGTTAAAAGGAGATGGAAGTGCTTTGCTTAGTAATATCAGCATAGTAACATTAGCCAAAATTTATAATAAATGAACACAGAAGAGTAAGGGATATGTAAAAATTGGCTGGAAATTCCATGTTGGCTTTTCTTTACTGGCTACACTCACATGACAGAATACAACAGAACATCTTAAAGAGCATCTTTAAGAATTTAATTGTGCTGCTAAAACGTTTGACATTTTGGAACATTCTGAAAGATTTCATACTTAAAAATTCCGTGGTTTGGTTATTTTTCTTGTATTCTTCTTGTATTCCTCCCAACCACTTAAAAGCCAGTCTCATTTTATGTTTATACTTTTTTTTTTCTTTCTATTTTTATACAGGACTGACATCTGTATTGTGTTGCTGTGTGAATGTAGCCACTATCTGAAGCTGTCATCAGACTGTAAAAACCAAATGTGAGGGTTGAGGACATCTTGTTGCAATATATTTAATGTGGCATTCATATTTAGGTAAAGATCAGGGGCCAATGAGACTTTATTATCAACTGTCATGCTACCAATGGGAAATCAAATGTGAGGTCTGACACATTTTGATTTTGTCACTTTTCAGAGACTCACTTGTCTTCTGATCATGATGGGAGAATCAAGCATAATACCACATGTAGCATTATCTGTGTGAGTAGAGTTAGACATCAGTAGAATGCACCATAAGAAAGTTCCTCCTGGAGGAAATTAGTAGATTCCCATTTGAAGCACTGGTGAAAGTTCACTATGGATCTTACTGCCACATGCCCTCCTAGCTACTATTGCTGTGTTATACTTTAAATATTGAGAGTACATGGGTGAATCTCACAAAAACATAACCAGCTCATTTCATTCTAAAATATTTAGGAAAAAATAGATATGTGATAGGATATGGAAAATGAAACCTGTTTTAGGTTTTTTTTTTTTTTTGCATTTTGACATTTTCGTGACAATTAACTGAGTGCTTTATTGTTATTTTCATGTTTCATATTTTTTTTTTACTTTTTGTAATTCTCATTTTGCTTGACATGGACTGTCACTTCTGGTATACAGTAATTAATATAATACAATAACTTAGTATAACAAAGCACTAGTTAAAGGCATGACACACTTTATCATGTAGATTGCTATTTTTTATTTTGTATTTATTAATTTTTTGGCATTAATGGGAATGTGGTGGGAAAATGTTCTTGTAAATTTCAAACTTTATTTAACTTTATGTAAGGTTTTTTTTTGTTTGTTTGTTTGTTTTTTATTGATTCACCTGTGCATTTAATAAAATACAACAACAAATCCCTTGACCAAACCTGAAGAGAGACACTCACAAAACCAACCCCATCACTGCTGAAGAATGTCGGTGAGTGTTGATTTGATCATTTGCGGGCGGCGCAGATCTAATCGGCTGTTCTGCCGTATGCAAAGCGTTCAGACCAGAGAGGGAGTTTCTGTTTTTCTTTTGTTTTTTCGTTTATGTGTTTATTTGTTTGTTTGTTTATAGATATACCGGTGTACAAGTGAGAGAGAAACTTGTAGTGCTGGATGTTGTATATTCTCTGTCATGTAATGAACTATTTTAGAGGAAAAATATATTTGAAATATGACTCCAAGATGTATAAATAAATAACCATGAAAGATCCACATTGTGTGGTTGTGTTCCTAAAACTTGCTCACTAGAGCTGTCATAAATGCTTAGATTATGCAGCATTGTTATGGCTTGAAGAATCTGTTACAAACATGATGCTTAAAAGACATGGCGCCGCATCTGTTAATCAAGAGCTCGTTCACACACGCCGCAGGGGCCATTAACACTGACGACCCTGAAGAAGATCCAAATTTACACCACATGCACTTTGCATATGGAAACCATTACTGGAAATGGAAAAATATTTAGAAAAAGGACACATAGCGGACATATTTTCTGTAATAGGATCATTTTTTGGTACTTGCATCTCAAACATGGTGATTAATAATTTGGAATCATTGTGTGATTTATTAATCTTCAATTTGTGAACAGCAAATATTTTTCACAGAATTATTCTAACATCAAATATTCTGTGCTATTCACATTTAATTGTATAAATCATGACTCATATATATAGCCTAAAGACTCACTCTCTCTCTGTCTATATATATATATATATATATTAGAATTAGAATGACAAGGACAAGACAGACAATAATGAGTTTTATACGTTATTCCCAAAATAATTTGGATCTTATACAGCATGTTTTAAATTTTTAGATGTTTAAGATTGATTTGATTTGATTGTTTTGATTGCTTCTAATGTTCTCATTTGTAAGTCGCTTTGGATAAAAAAACAATTCAATTCAATAAAAACTTGATCTCATTGAGACTAAAATACATTGATATTATATTTTAGGACTTTAAGGTCTCCTTTATGTTCTATGGAGGAAACCCATATGGTTTTGGTAGATGATGGTGAGTAAATCATGACAGGATTTTTATTTTTGAGTGAAATGTTCTTTTAAGTCTCTTGAGCTATAAAAGGGCAACCTCTGAGCAATACCACTTCCTTTTGGGCTTAATTTTTTTTATTGCATTTCTTTCTATTGTATTTCTTCCTCTCTCTATATTTTTCACTTCCACCTAATCTCTTTCTATGGACTGTCATTTGTCCCCCGGTTGTCACTGGATCTGTCAGTATGTCTATATTTACCGCTGCAGCTCCTCCCACATGCTCTCATCCTCCACTCCTGCACTGAGAGACTACAAACTCCATGACACTTGATCACATTTTTAAGCTTATCCTCAGACACCATCATCATTCTTAGAGCCAGAGAAAGCAGGACATGACAGAACAAGGTGCTTACATGAAAATATGATGTCCTGTCACTGAAAAAAGAAGCAAGAAAACATGCTACACTTGTCGGGTTACACTTGACTGAGTTCCAATTGGGGAGTTTAATTGCTGGTCGCTATGCTGCATCAACGCTGCATTCAAACGGAGGGAAAAAATGAGCGGAGACGCCTCAGTGGCCACAGCATTTCAGAGACGTTATTAAAGAAAGCTCAGAAATAAAGCAGCTGAACTCTGCTACACATGATTTAAACGCTCACATCTCTCTCTAATCAAACGCTTGAATGAAAGAACCTCCTGCCCTCAAATACATACTCAGCTATCACATACTAACCAGCTAATGACTAATTAGTTCATTTCCAATACATCAAATTACCTGACAAAAAAAAAAAAAAAAAAAAACCCTGCCATTATATGCTGTTTATTTGATCATGCTAGAATTCCTTTAGAATGTTAAAATATTGTCTCCCATCCAAGAGTGTTTATTAATTTATTTTTATTTTAGTTTTTAGTACATAAAAAAAGACAATAAAATTGCTAAATATTTAACTAACATTTAAAAAGGAAACCTTTATATATTGTATGACATATATATAATAAAAAATTGAAATAAAATAAAAGTGAAACTGAATATTAGTCTATACCTTAGCCATAAATGTCATGTAAAAGAAAAGAAAAAAAAAATCAAACTGATTATTAGTCTATACCTGAGCCATAGATGCCATGTGTTTTAAAAAATAATAAAATAAAAAGGCAATCTAATGTTTTAAAAGCTCTCCAAAAATAAATACAAATGTTAAGAAATAAAATAAATATTTTTTTTCCCATTAGTGGTGCAAAAATTACCCACATTCTTAAAATAAAAACACTTACTGTTACATACTGAGAAACAGTAAAAACCACATAATTTATATTACTTTCTTTGAGAGGAGAGCCCTAAATTTCTTCTCAGTCTTATGTCCTTGAAAACTACATTTCTCTCTCGAAGTGGAGATTCTCTCATAATGGCCGGCACATGCAAGGCCTCCTACTGTACCTCATGTTTTCCTTATTCATTCTCTGTAAGGCCATGCTGCTTTAAACAGTTTCACTTAATAGAAGGAGAAAATGAGTTCTGTGAGGTGATGAAGGAATGTTTCTGTGTTTGGAAGGAATTAAATTGTCTGCACCATTTATACATCTCTCAAATCAGTGTTAAAATGAAAAGAATTCCTGAGAACACAAGTGTCATGCAGGTGATGGTGATTTTTTAAAAGGGTCATGTGATGTCTCTAAAAAGAACATTATTTGGTGTAATGTAATGTGGTTTAAGGTTCGAAAAACACATTATGTTCCACATACTGTACATTATTGTTGCTCCTCTATGCTCCGCCTTTCTGAAACGTCTTGACTTTTACAAAGCTCATCGTTCTGAGAAGCGAGGTGTGCTCTGATTGGCCAGCTATCCA
>JAUZSZ010000115.1:30133605-30146262 GCA_034780575.1 Labeobarbus marequensis | reverse complement strand
ACACACACACACACACACACACACACACACACACACACACACACACACACACACACACACACTCACACACTCACACTCACACACACACAAACAGAAGCTTTAAAAACAACAGACACAAGGCCGTCTATTTAAAAAGTTATTTTCCTCTTATAAAGCTTTCTGCATAAAGACTGCACATTAAAAAAAATATAGAATACGATTCTTAAAACTTTTGTCTCTACACAGGAAGAAATTGAACATCTGATTATAGTGATGAGCTAAATACAGACTGAGAGTGTTCGTTCATCGTTCTCTCTGACAGGGTTAGAGGTCGGTCACTTTGTTTTCCAGCGCTGCGGCGATCTGCTGCAGTCTCAGCGTTAACTGTTTACTCTGGGCAGCAGGATCTTCATCCAGAGACATGATGATCTACAGAGACAGACCATGAGCCTTTAGCACACACACACATTATAGACAATGTCTGTCTGTCTGTCTATCTATCTATCTATCTATCTGTCTCTCTATTTATCTGACTGTCTGTCTATCTGTCTGTCCATCTATCTGTCTGTCTCTCTCTCTCTCTCTCTCTCTCTATCTGACTGTCTGTCTGTCTATCTATCTATCTATCTGCCTGTCTGTCTGTCTCTCTCTCTCTATCTATCTAACTATCTGTCTGTCCGTCCATCCATCTATCTGCCTGCCTGCCTCTTTTTATCTATTTGTCTGTATCTATCTATATATCTATCTGTCTGTCTGTATCTATGTATCTATCTAATCTGTCTGTCTATCTATCTGTTTATTTGAAGTTTCCCCATCTTCATTTTCAATCATCTTTTAGCTGATTATTTAAAATGTCCTGTTGTGTGACAAATTAAATGTATTCCATAGTCTCTCAACTAATGTAAAATGACATGCATATTTTATACAAAAATAAATAATAAAAAAGCTTAAATATTAAGTTTAAAATTCTTGTATATGTCACTGCTGTCACTTCTTCATGTCAGTTACCTGTGTGTGTGTGTGTGTGTGTGTGTGTGTGTGTGTGTGTGTGTGTGTGTTTGTGTGCGCGCGCACTCACCCCATCGTAGTATTTGCTGGCATACCGGTAGAGCTGATGAATAGCCACTTGTGTGTTCAGTTTATCTGTGTGTGCCTAAAAAACAAACCTAAATCAACACCAGTCTGTTCATTTTCTCTAAAATCACAGAAAGCCCATCGCACACTCACCCGTGATACTTCAGCCAGATGTGTGTTCATTTCCTGGTCACTGACTGACACCATCTGCCGGATTCCTTTATAGTACCTGTGGAGAAACACAACAGACGTTTGATCCAAAGTGCAGATTATTCCAGCTAAACACACCTACTCTGAGCAGGGTTGGCTGCTTTATATACTGGTCTGAAGGTCTCTACCTGTCTCTTATTTTATTTGAGCTTTGGGCTTATGCAGGGCAAATTGCATTTAAATCTAAAAAGAAAATAGCAGAAAATTCCGTTGTGTATCTAAGTATATCTTATTAACTTGCTAAAGTGTCTGAAACAAAACACAATCATAAATAACAAAGATAAGTTTTGATTTGATGCCCTTAAACTTTAGCAGACTAGTTCTACCTCAGAAATGCTCAATGTATCCGCCTGGGAACATAAACACATCTTGTTTTCCCAGAGGACTGATAAAAACCTATCACTCTGACTCCCAGATATTGCATACACCCAGTCAATCAGATCACGCTGAGAAAGTTCTCTGCATTTTTGTGCACAGCATGCATCAGACAGTCTGTAAACCATCTGTGGGCGTTCGGCTGGAGGCAGAGACTGTGCAATACTGGAGCACTTACTCGTCTACCATCCTTTTGTAGGTGGAGATCTCCTTTGCATAGAGTAATTTGTTGCTGGGAGAATCCTGCAGGCAACAGAGAGAGAGAGCAAGCCGATAAATGATGTGTTTCTGGTGTTCGTTTATAGCTGATTCTCCAACACTTACCCGACTGAGTTTGTGCTCTGTTTTTGTGCAGGCATCCATGAAGGTCTGAGCGATGACGGACAGAGAGGCGTCCACGACCTCGCTCACATGCACGTCAAAAATGAAGTGAGGGTTCTTCAGTATGTTCACCCAGAAACGCAACGGCAAACTGCAGAGAGAGGCGGATTATTGTTAAAGGGCTTTGTAAATATAAGAAATACTTGACTTATGATAGTCAAGGTTTCTTGCACCAAAACATAATTTAGTCATTTGGTTTCACACTTCAGCAGCCTCTGGAAAGTAATTTGCATGTTCTCCAAAAAAAATAATAATAATAAAGCATAGTTCTATTGTGAATTCAATTAATAATTAAATTAAATTAACAATTAAATAATTAAATAAATATACGCGCTACGGGTTTAATATGCGCTTTATTTATATGCACATATATTTTTATTTATATGCTCCATTCACAGTAAATGCTGCTCCACATAAACAGTTATAATTTATATGCGTGGACCATCTCAAACGCCATCGTTACATATTGCTGTGAGTCTGAGTTGCTTATAGGAACAATGTGCACCATTCTATCAGATTTATAAGGTAAATAATTTATAAACCTCAGCCAACACAGGAGAGTACACCATTATCTTTGTCAATATGCTAACTGCTCATCACAATTTCAAAATAAAAGTTTAAACCCTCGCTCTGAGTTTGCATGTTTTGATGTCCACATGTTCTTGTTCAAAAAATGCCAGTGGCTGTAGCATTTCTATCATAAAGTAGTGGCCAGATATTAAAGATTAAGTGGAAATTTGAATTAAATGTTGTTTAGTCAATATTAAACAAGAATTTCGCTGTAATGTGTAAAAACAATTGCCAGGCCGTTGGCACCTTCTGCTGTCATGTTTTTTACATGATGTTCAATAAAATGATTATAAAATGATAACTTGCTTTTGACATTTTATTTGAACCGATTATTATTGCCTCATTGCTATTATATGTGTAAGCCATTTTAAAGTCTATTGTTAGCTTAGGTCTATTTTTATTTCCACAAAAGAATTTATCCGATTACTCAATTAATCATCAGAATAATCGACCGATTACTCAATTACCAAAAATAATTGTTAGTGACAGCCCTTATATTTATACATAATTCATAGCCTCTAATGTTTAATGTTCTTTTCCCCACCATTTTTGATGGTGACAAATTAATTTTATTGATCTTTCAAACACAAAAAATAGGGAAAACTTATATATATATATATATATATGGGTACAAATAAAAATTGGACTGTGGTGTGACAAACATGAGAGGGGTTTATCTTCAATGTTAGAGGTTATATATATTTTTTATATATGTATGTATTTGTATTTATTTATACATAATAAATATACACAGTACACACTCATATATTTTGTAAACAAAAACTTTTATTTTGGATGTGATTAATCGCGATTCATCATTTGACAGCACTAATTACAATATAGTTATTAGTTTAAATTTTTGAGGAGGTTACACTTCATTTCAATGGTCCACTTTAGACAGTCTACTAACTATATGAAACTTTACAACTGCATGTCAATTAACTCTCTTTAGAGTATTTGTAGAGATTAGAGTTTGTTGAATAAGTTGACATTTACTTGCAAAGTTAAATACAGTCAGTATAATGTTTGTTGGGGAACCAAAGTGTTAGCAGATATTAAGCAGACAGTCTACTAATATTCTAATGATTGGTAGTTGACATGTAGTTGTACATTTACTTAGTACAATGTCTTTCTGCCCTAACACAGAACAATATTATGTAACCACAAATACAGAGATTCAGACACACAACAAAGTCAGGAAGAACAGGGAAGCAAAAAAGGAGAAAAAGGAAACAGGAAGGAAAACTTGCAACGGCATATTATTGCAAAACTAAAAACAAAGACAAATGACACTCATAAAGGGCCATTCACACATAGACAGATTTGAAGCCACAAAGCAGGTAGAAGTCAATCGATGATATTCTTCAGAAGTTATTGTAGAGCTGTGACAAAACTGAATGAACAGTGATGAAATGTGTTTATATATTATCTACCTATCCAGACAGATTGTAATCAGATTTTCAAAAGTTACAGACAAAGACCATCAATACAACTAGGACATCCAGATGTAGGAAAGGCCACTTATGAGCAACAATACAGCCAAATGAAGTGACTTGTCACTTGAAATTACTCCTGACACATGATGGCTCCATACGCTTACCTTCCTGGTGATGAAGTCAAACTTTGTGTCACACTGCATACATCTGGGGCACTAAGAGAGAATAAGAATGATAAATAACCTAAATTCTTTAAATGCTCTTTATAACACAAGTATACGAAAAATTAAACAAATTCATAGCTTTACATGTTGTGCAAGTAAATAACATATCACAAGAAAGTTGAGGCAAAATGTCCTTTTTGGTAATGCAATCTGACAGCAGCCACAGCAAGCCAGAACAGACTGTTTGAATAGAAAAAAATAATAATTCTTCAGGTCTGACCACATTTTCATGTCTAAGCATTTTAATACATATTCTTGCTAACACAGCCCTAAATACCATCAGCTTTATAATTGATTAACAGGCTTACATAATGTAGTACAGCTGCTTTGTGCTCCTCCTACAAGAAGATCAAAATCAAATCGTTTTGACTCATCTCATGGTTTACAGTAGTGCACTTACAAGAGAGATCTGTGGGGCAAGGTACTGCACCAGAACTATTAAAATACACACTGCAATACTACAAGACTTAAGCTTGTATAATATGATGCCAGTGTGGTAAACTGCTTGATAAACCTGTGCAAAGTTATATGCAATCTTTTATCAAGACCAAGTAAAGCATGGTCTTGATAACTTGGTATGTTTCACAAAAATAAGTGCAACAGTGCCCGTCCACCTTTTAAGCGGCTCTGGTTCTGTGAATATATTTAAAATATAGTATTTTAATTGGACCGTGTCTACAGCCTTTTGGCTATCAGCAACTGCTTGGTTATCAACATTCTTCAAAATTTCTTCTTTTGTGTTCAGCAGGAGAAAGAAACTCATACAGAAACGACATGAGGGCGAGTAAAGATGATAAAATATTAATTTTTCGGTAAACTATGGAAGATATATGCATTTTGTGCGCCAGCGGTTTCTGCATACCTCCGAATATTATTAATAAGTGGGCGTGACCTAATATTTGACACTCGCTTTTCCGCCATACAGAAGCATTGAACAAAGTTTGTTTCGTGATAAACGCCCCAAATATCAATCATTTGCCCATATTAAAAGTTCACATTGTTGATGCCCACAGTCGGGGATGTTCGCTCACATACACACTCTAAAAACCACCCCGATGCATTAATTTACATGCATCTGAATCTGTTCAAAAGATCCTAGTCTTGCCATCTGTTTTGCTTGTAACACCATGTGAGAAACTTGCAAAATATTTTCCACTGGCTCTTGGTGCTTTGAGCAAACAACGCCCAAAGACAGAGACAGACCAACCACAGCATCACCATAACCATAATCTGTGTTCAATATTCATTACCTCTTTGTCCGGAACCCACTGCGGCTCATCCAGAGAGAACGGACTGATGAAAGCGCCGTTCTCGGGTACCATGCGGAGTCCGCTCGGGCTCCGGACCAGCTTTTTGCCATCAGGCACCTCGGACATGTTTGTGTTTATGAGTGCGCAGCTGCTGCTGTAGAAAAGAACAGTACAGACATCAGCAGCACTACCAGTCACACAGACAAACCTTCAGCATAAGAGTCCTTCATCTCACTAGAATGATAATAATAATAAGTCCTTAATATCTAAACAATACACTATTTTCCTAAATCCTAACAACGTTTTGTAAAGTGGCCTGAAAAAATATTTAGGATATTATTTTTTAAAAATACCGAATGCCATAATACATCAGATTAAAGCAAAGAGAAAAATTTAATTAAACTAATACTTTAAACAAATGTTTTATTTTAGACATAGCTTTAAAAAAAATTATCGGTAACTGTGATTTACGAAGTTGACGAGACACAGATGGAGCGAAATTATAAGAGTCCTGGATTTTACAATAAGAGTCCTCTTGATTATTATTATTATTAACAACGACAGCAATAATGTACACAGTTTTAAAAGATGTGTGACATTTTCAGAGAACTGTGCAATGTCCCGGCTTTCATTTTAGGTCCTGTCCATTTTTATTTACAATATTTTTCAATATTTTACAATTCTCTACGCTTTTAAAATGTCCAATAAAAGGAAATATCAGTACAGCATGTAACTGAATATCGGTTTATTTGTTTATTTTATTTTATTCTATTTATTTATTTTAATATTCAGTTTGCCGGGGTGCTTTGGCAGAAGCGATCAATGATCTCAGTGTTTGTTCGAGATGAAAGTGCCACCGTGGCCTTAAAAAGACAAACCCGCGTTATTCTTTCAGTGTAGTGTTTTTCTTAACCTGTATTACAGTGTGTGTTCAAATGTAAATACACACTAGCGCGCTATCGGTATACATGTATTCAAGTGGGTTTTAGTCTAAGTGTTCAATCTGGATCACCGCAAAAGGAGCAGAGGGAAGAGAGAGGAGATCTCCAGAGCAAAACTCCTGCTGTCCAAAAACAACATGTTCTCCAAATTCACCTCCATCCTACAGCACGCTGTCGACGCGGTAGGAGCTTTTAAAACTACATCTGACCGTGTTTAAATAACTGTTTGACTAGGAAAATGACAAAGTGAGTGTCGGTTGGTACTGATGTGCTGAAGGCCTGTTAGCCAAACACATGAGCTAACAGCGTATGTAATAAATAACAAATGAAAGACAAAACCTCTGAAACTGTTTTAACTGTCTCCTCACGTGTGTTTAAAGGTGTGTGTCCGCTCGAGTGTCGTTTGTGTTTTTATGATTGGTCGGGACAATTTGCCTTTGTTTGCTGTGTATTTCAGCAGTGCTAAATTCTAGGCTGATTTTTGGCTAAATGTCTTCGTGTACGCGCACCTTTTAAGGTTTTAAAGTGACATTTATAACATTTTATAAGATATATTGGCTATATAACGTGAAATGTACATTAAATGAATCAGCGTTAGCCAGTTAGCATGCTAGCAGCTCTTTTGCAGAATGTAAACAAAACAGCTGGTACTATGACAAGCGTACAGATGTTACAATGTTACGTAATGTAAAAATAATAGTACATCTAAGTGCACATATTTGAATATATTTATATTCATATTACTTGGCAAAGTAAAAACACTATTGTTTTATTGTACATATTGACTGTCCCCATAAAGCGTTTAGACACTTGTATAAATGTCATGACATTAGAGGATAAAATATCAACGCAGTTGTCATTGATGTTAAAGATAGATTGCACAAGTACTCTTTTTAAGCACAATACTTCTCAAAAATAACTTTGTTAGGCTCTAAACTATACATATGCTTTTCAAAATAAAGATAAAAAACATTGTGACACTTTGTGGTGTGAAATGTTAGTGAAAATGTTCATGGTTCATAGAACACCTGTGTGAAATTGAGGCTAAATACATCTACTAAAATCACCAAAACACAATTATAAATAACTGACAGAAAGTTTTGTAAAACTTCATCTGAGAAAAGCAGCATTTGTTTGCAGAGGACACTTGATTTATATATTTTTTGAATTAAATGCAATGGCATCAGACATTTTTTAGGAGCCATTGTAGTATATTGTAATGGTGAAGTAGTGTTAGACACATACGTGCAATGTTGCATTTTGTTTTTTTAACGATTATTTTGTTTTGTTATTCAGCTTGCGCCGTCACTGCCATTGCAAGAAGACTTTGTCTATCATTGGAAGGCCATCACACATTATTACATAGAAACCTCAGGTAAGAGATGCAGTGATAGTCAGTCTTGCTTATTGTGCTTTATTACCAAAGAACCATACGTCATCATCTGTTCATATTTTTGTAGATGACAAAGCGCCAGTGACAGACACCAACATTCCCTCCCATCTGGAGCAGATGCTGGATATTCTGACCCAGGAGGAGAGGGAGAGAGAGTCAGGAGAGACGGGACCCTGTATGGAATATCTTCTCCATCACAAGATCCTGGAGACGCTCTACACCCTGGGCAAAGCAGATGTGAGTGTTTTACTCACAATTAGTGCTGGTTCAGTTGCAGACTTGTAAATACTAGGAATGTCATCTGATTGCTTTTTTGTTTAGAAGGCTCTGATCCAAAACCTTCTTATGCAGCAACTGAAATTGAACCTAAATGATAAATTCGGAGTTCTCACACACTCAACAATTTGTTTCAGTGGAGTTTTCCATTAGCATGATCATGCCGAACTTTTCAAACAGCATTTGTGTCACTTACGTTCCTGTAATACTTAAAATTGCTGCCTATATGGGCAGCTCACTAGGTTTTGGAAGAGAGCAAAGAGACTCTTCTAAATTGTGGGCCCGGTAGAGACTTACTCATTTACTGTGAGTCATGTTTAGTAAGAAAGACTGTCAGTTGCTTTGACTCATTAGGAAAATAACTGCTGGCTGTGTACAATGAATGCACATTGTCCCAATCCAATTTAACAAACCTTCACACTGGGTGTTATTGCTATTAAGAGGATTTATACTGAAAAAGAAAATGAATAATTGTTTATGTACAACTGTAATATTGTAACTCATCATTTATTTTAGTAATCTAAACAGGAATCAGTGCAGTCCTATGGTATGGGTTGAGTTGAGTGTTGATTAGCTAAATAACAACTGTATTTTTCAACAAATATTTTGGTTCAGATTGTTATGAAATGGATAGTTCTAACTGTAAATGCTGATTTGGTGAGCTGTGTTCAAAGCTGTTGTTAAATGTTGACAAATGCATACCTGTGACTGCACTTTTAATATTAATTCTAGAATATATTGCTGTTTGTTAGCCATTAACCATTCAGTGGCATAGAACGGCTTTCAATATATAATATAATATAATATTGTATTTTCTGTAATGTACATGGAATATTACAATAATTTAGAAATACTTTACTGTTTAAATAACATATCATTTAAATTTGTATTATAGGAGTATACAGTTTTGCTCACATTTGAGATGAAAAATTATTTAAAAAATTTAAAAAGACTCATCTTAACTCCTTCGCATGTGCGATAATTTTAATTATATTTTTTTTGCTTTTGCAAGATCTGCAAACTTTGCCTACTGACAGTATTAATGATGTGAAATAAATTAATTGATCTTATGATTTGACATACACTACCGTTCAAATGTTTGGGGTGGGTAACTTTTTTTCTTTTAAAAAATTAATACTTTTATTCAGCAAGGATACATTAAATTGATAATAAGTGACAGTAACGGCATTTATAATGTCTATTCTTTTGAACAGACTGCTGTTCTTTTGAAATTTCTATTCATCAAAGAATCCTGAAAAATTGTGTAATTCTTTACACAAAAAATATAAAGTTGTGCAGCTGTTTTCAACATTGGTAATGAAAAACGTTTCTTGACGATTTGTAATTGAATAAATTCAGCTTTGGTGAGCAAAAGAGACTTCTTTCATTAAAAATCAGACATTAAAACTAATGACCCCAGACCTTTGATGCTTTGATGCTGTAAACTAAATTATTGATGTCTTAATACCTGTGAATCTTTGATCTTTGTAGCAAAAACTCCAAGTACCAGTAAAGTGTGAATTAAAGATTTGTTTCTGTCTTTTTTTTTCTCCTGTGTCCTACTTCGTAGTGCCCTCCTGGAATGAAACAGCAGGTTCTGAGTTTCTACACCAAGCTGTTGGGTCGAATTCGCCAACCACTCCTGCCTCATATCAACGTGCACAGACCTGTACAGGTGATCAGAATTATAGTTTTAAACTCTCTTTGCACTTTAAATGTAAAAAATAACTGCAAGCGTGAGCTTCGTGGCAGCTTCCCGTCAGCATAACTAGAGCGTCACTGTAGCTGCAGACTCGCCAGAGTATTCGCACTGGAAGTGTATGTACAGCGTCACACCAGTGGCTCCAAAGTGACATATTTCTTTACAAAGACAACTATAAATTTGTTTTTAGAAGTTGGGGATTTGCATGGTAAACAACAAAAACAGCTCCTATGTCGTTTCAATCAGTCACAGGCTACATAGAATGTGCTGTTTATACTTTTTTGTTTTTTTTAAATACATACTTTTACCCATATAGGTGGTTACCTGCGCTATTAAACAAGTTATAGCTTAGTGTGTGTCCATAATCTCTAATGTCCATTTCTTAGAAGCTGTCAATATGATTTATACGATTCTGTATAATGTCTATGTTCGTCTTGTGTCCTTGTTTGTAATTTGTGGCTTGTTCTCAATTTTTGTAACTGAAGACCTGGAGCAATATAATCATTCATTCTCTTTTAGTTATTGTTAAGTGAAAATATTATGTTTAAGTCATTATTTGTTCATAGAGATTCATTTAAAAAATGAAAAGATGTGTTTCTAACCAAGGTGAGCACGCTGAGCGTTCATAATATGTTTATTAGGCCAGTATGTTTCATGTGCTTTTATTGTGTCTATAGTTCCATTTATGTTACTAAAGTACTGAAAATAAATAAAATGCTTAAGTTTGTCACGTCAATTGTAAATTGTGTGCAATATTTACGGAATACAATATTTACAGAAGCTGTCAATAATGAATGAATGAATGAATTTATGTATATACTCCATTGTAACTTAAGATCCTGAGCAAGATGAATTGCTCGTTGTGAGCGTGATAAAATGTTTTAAGTTATACTTTGCTTATGGCAGTTAAAAATTAAAAACAAGTTAAAATGGGTAAATCTTCTATACATATTTTTGATTACTCATTTTTTTCCTGACATACTTTTATTGGACTAGGCATATTTATTCTTTGCATTTTTAGCACGTTTTGTGTGAAATCATATTTATTTTGTCCATCAAAAGTGTGCTGTCACTTTAATTGAGCATGAGCAGTGCAGCAAAAATAGACTCGGCGCCGAATCGATCGCTGCAGGGTTGCTCACGCGACGCTCCTGCTTGACGCTCACGCGCTGCTCCTGCTCCCGGTGTGAATGCACTCATTTGTTAACATGCACACCGAAAAAAATACGCGCTGCTCACACATAGCTCATGCTTGCGGTGTAAAACCGGCCTAATGTGTCTGATGGTGTTTCCTCAGAAACTGGTCCGCCTGTGTGGCGAGGTTCTGGCTGCTCCTACAGAGAATGAAGAGATCCAGTTTCTGTGTACCGTCTGTGCCAAACTTAAGCAGGACCCTTACCTCGTCAACTTCTTTCTTGAAGTGAGTGATTAATATATATGGGATCTGCTTGTGTAGGTAAGCATATATTATGACACAGTGGGTGCATCTCCCATTGGCATGTCTCTATGCGTTTCTGCAGAATAAGAATAAAAAGTTGGAGGCTGCTAAAGACGGTGGAGCTGATTTGGTGAAAGAGGATCCATCTTCTCCAGATACGGGACAGAATCAAAACCAAAATCCCAGTCTTGTCACCTCCGCACTAGAAGCAGCAGCCTGTAAAACCACCAGCCCTGGGGAAGCTAGTCCATCATCCGTCCACACTACACTGCCAAACAACGACAACTACAACCTAGTCAGCTCACTTCTTAACCTCACTAAGAGTCCAGTAAGTGTAGCTCTTAGTCTCTGACACAAGACAAGCTGTCCTGATGAAGTTGATTCTATGAGTATTAACTGATTTTGCCTCTTTCTCAGGATGGGCGTATTGTGGTGAAGGCATGCGAGGGTCTGATGCTGATAGTCAGTTTGCCTGAACCAGCTGCAGCCAAATGCCTCACAGAGAACACTGAACTCAGTCAACTTCTCACGGACCGGCTGGCACAGTTCTACCGGGCCCTTCCCCAGTCCATGGACCCTCTTGACATTGAAACTGTGGAGTCTGTAAACTGGGGGTACATGATTTTCTGATCCAGTACTTATGTTATTGTTAATACTTATGTTTTAAGCGTAATACTAAAATAAATATATATTTTTTTGTTTATAAATATTTGTTGTAATATTTAAAATATTTGTAATCTGCGTTTTTGATATTTTGTATATGTATTTATAAAAAAAATATTATTATTATTATATTTTACTGTTTATTATATATTTTGACCAAACAGACATTCTTGCCAGTTAGATTTAAAATGTTTAATGCAAGAAGTAAAATGCATATAAGATGCAATGTTTTATGCATGTTTTCTGTGTTTTCTACATTTAATTTAAATCAAAAACTAAACAATTAAAATGGAAAACTAATGAAAATAGCTATGCTATTGCTTAATGCATTTAGATCATTGTGATCATTATGATGTTGATTTATTTTTATTGCCAACAAAATCATCACACATATATTATGATTATTTACTATATTGCCTAAGATACATGGAACTGATTTGAATGTTTATTGAGAGTCTATGTGTATTTGTAGGTTGGATGTGTATAATCTAAAAGAAGATGCTGCAGCTTTTTCAGGCAAGCGTGCTCTTATTTCTTTCCTATCGTGGCTGGACTATTGTGATCAGCTCATCAAAGAGGCACAGAAGGTAAAGACAATTCAGTCAAAACCCAGAAAATGAGTAAACACTGAGTCATGCTCAAACTGTCTGTCTACAAATTGCAAGAACATATACAGTCAGGTCCATAAATATTGGGACATCGACACAATTCTAACATTTTTGGCTCTATACACCACCACAATGGA
>JAUZSZ010000115.1:29997780-30010853 GCA_034780575.1 Labeobarbus marequensis | reverse complement strand
TTGAAATCCATTGTGGTGGTGTATAGAGCCAAAAATGTTAGAATTGTGTCGATGTCCCAATATTTATGGACCTGACTATAGATGCAAAAATGTCAAAGACAATTTAGTTTGCAGATAAATGCAACAAAGCAGACCAAGTGCAATCAATTAGAAAAAAAAATGAGATAGTAGACTATGGTATTAAGTTATCATGGCATGATTTATTCAGTTTTCCCTAGATAGAAAACTAGAAAAATAATACTTAAAAATTATTTAAAAAACAAGACAACTAATATGCTAGATACTAAAATATGGAACAGAAGTGAGCAATATATTAGGGTTCATCACACAATAGCCTCAAAAACTATTTGAACACTTTTGGGTAGCTCTTTACTTTACAGTCCTGTTACTCATGTAGATACTATGTACTTATTATAGTAATTACAATAGCTAGGTAATAACTAGGTACTAACCCTGGACCTACCCTATGTTACCTTATATTATCAGTACTTTCTAAGGTAAGTACACTGTAAGTACATGTAAGTGCACGTACTGTAAAATAACACACTTTTGGACCATATTACCAGTGGTTTAAGTTTCTAAATACTTCTTTGGGGGTGACTGTAGACTATAAGATATCTGAATAATTTAACAGCTTTACTTGTGTTAAATGTTTTAATAAATCAATTTATTTTACATTTATTTATTTAATCAATTTAATTTACATCTGAAATGAAGGGTAAACACAGCCAATACAATGCAAGTCATTTAGACAACTAAAAGCATTGGAAGGTCAAGGTTAGAGGCCAAACTGAGAAAGAAAGGTTTGGGAGTGTGTGGTCATGACCTCAATGTTGAACCTGTTGACTAGCTCCTTTGTTAGGCATCAGGGTGTGCGAGATGATCCAGCTAGAGGAGGTGAATGCAAACAGAGGGTCAGGCTTGCTGGCCTTGACCCAGAGTCAAAGAAAAACAGTGTGACCTATGCTCTCTATTTAATCTCGTGATTTGCTTGATGTTTTCAGTCACAGATGCAACTCTGAGACAATTGTGATTATGACACATGATTTTTGGGTTTTATGACGGTATGCACTTAGGGGAAATTAGATTTAATCTCAAAATAAAACTAGCTGGAACTAATAATAATATTCTAGTATCAAGTGTTGCATTGTAAGTCTTAATCAGAGTTAATCTACTAACAAACTTTGTCTTTTTTGTTCATAAGAAATGCAACATTACACATTAAGCAGCATTAAAATTATATGGTTAAATAGATTTAATTAGACAATTTGGTTTGTAGATAAATGCAACAAAGCATACCAAGTGCAATTAATTGCACTTGAGGAGAAAAATGAAAAAGGACTTTCAATACAGTGCTCGTCAAACAGGTGCTATTTGTATAAAACCACTTTCCAGAGCCAGAAACAGCCCTAAAATACATGGTCAGTTGTGTTGAAGGGGTATGTGTGCATTTCCATGGTGATAAGACCAAGCAGTGAGGTAATTGTAAGTAAAAGTTGATGAAATTCTAGAGTCTGTTAAGAGAGTTAAGCTCCTATCAACCCAGACTAGCAAAGATAAAACACAACCAGGGGCCCAAGAACCATCTGGTCTTCACCTGTGTTGAGTCTATTCAGAACCCTAAACCCATTCTAACCTCTGAGATTCTGAGACTGAGTAAAAGAATGAGATTTAGAGATTGTCCACTCTTTGATGTCTATCTGTCAACTGTTTCTTCGAATCTCTTCGATTTAATGCTCATCTTTCATTACCTATTGCTTTAACTGTTTTTTTTTTTTTCCTTCTTGACATCTCTGGAGCCTCAAAGCCCTCACCTTCAGATAAATCCGTATCATTCAGAGATTAATTGAAAACAACAGAGCTCCTGTCTATGGATCTGATCTTGTATGGATAAAAATACTGTACACAGATACAAGCACAATCTGAGGTGGGACAGTGAATTGAAAAAAAAACTCTCCTGTTAAGGTAATAATTAATTTGCTAAAAGTTTCTAAGTTGTATTTGCACTATAATTTGAGAGTGTGCAATATGGATAAGAAAGTAAAGGAAAACGTCTTTAAATAATATGAGAGAAATTAATTATTTTGAGAAAAATAAGATGCATAACTGAAATGAATGTGAAAAAGCAACATTTTTATTGAGTTACATCAAGTACAGTTTTGTTCCCAAAGCTGTTTTCATTGTGCTATTTACAAAGCAGTTTTGATTATAGTTAATTTTGTAAAGATAAAGACCTTGTTTACAGTATATAGCAGGAGTGGCCAATGTCGGCCCTGGAGAACCCTAATCAGTAACACCTGAACAAGCTAATCAAGGTCTAAGAGTTACTAGAAAGCTACAGGCAAGTGAGTTTTAATCCAGGTTGGTGCAAAACTCTGCAGGACTGTGGCTCTCCAGGACCGAGGTAAACCAGCCCTGGTATATAGTTTTTATATATATCAAAAGAGTTGTTGGTGTTGGTAGTGAGGAGTCAATGTCAATGAATGAAACTTTTATCACAGTCATGTTCTGGGTAAAGTTGGGTGGAGATCAGTGGATGGGTTTGGCCATTACAGCACGAGGCATTTCTTGGATTTGAAGTCTCCAAATACTCTTGCGAGTTTGCTTGGATCACAAGTGCAAGTAAACCATGACCAGTATAAGTTTGTTAAAAAAAAGAGTCCCAAATTTCAGGTGAAGCTAAAGGTTTACTTGACAGGATCCATCCTAAGTTTTTGTGAATCTACACCAAAGTCATAACCTTGAGTGACGCTGGCTGAAAGCGGCGGATCTTCTTCTTCAGTGCTCTGGAAGCTTTGATGCGACAGGCTGCTGGCTCTGGGCGATGGTGTTGCTGAAGAGAAAAGCCTGCTGCCGTTGTCCCCATCGCAGCCTGAGCCCACACTAAACCACCTTCATCTTCCTCTTCTTCCTCCAACAGGTCCTCCTCATCCAGCGAGAGACTGCTGTCTGAGTCTGAGGCCGTCTGAGAGCCCTGACTGGACTCACTGTCTCCAAAACGGTTTGTGGTGTAGTCGCTCATCTCTCCATCACTGCTTACTGCGATAGTAGAGTGAAAGAGTGATGCACACTCTGCAGAGTACTCCGAAAACTCTGACTCACAACGAGGAGGGTAGCGGCTGGAGATTGGAGCTGCTGGATATCTAGATTCCAAGTAACTGAAGTAAGAGGAGGTGGAGAGCGAGTGGGGAAGGGCTCGTGGAGGACAGCCCCACTGACCTGAGTGTGGCCTGGCACTAACACTCCTCACCATGGCCCCCTTTCGAGAGTTTAACATTTCTTTGGATCTCTGGGTGTGGAGAGCTGGGGGCAAAGGGATCTCAGAGGAGTACGGCCATTTCCGAGAGCTTTGTTTCTTTGTGGCTTGGTCTAGAGGAAGATGCAAAGGTTCTGGGGCTTTACGGGACTTGGTGGACTTGGAGGCTTGGCTTTGTTGAAGGTGAGGGTTGAAAAGTCCATTACAACTGCAATCTGAGCAAGAGTTCATTTGGGACTCTTCCAGATTTGTTACTCTCCCTTTGCATGAGCTGGACTGCTTTAAGTCAGCTCGGGTTTTAGTGCAGAACTCTCGAGACAAGTGTTTATGCTGCGGTTTCTTTGCCGAAGGCTTCTCAGAGCTCTTCTTTCTCAGTTTTACAGATTTCATTTTCTTGTCTGCCTGACGCACTTTCACCCTTTGAGACCCTGCTGGAACAAACTGTGCATGGACAAACTCTAATTGAGGTGTGCCACCCTTATCACCAAAAGAAGCTCTACCGTCTTCTCTTCTGAGGGTAAAACTTGATCTCCTCTCTACTGGCTTTGGGACCATAGATGGCTCCTTGGAAAAATGTCCACTCCCTTTGTCTGAGAGTCCATTCTCAGACTCAGTACCAGCTTTGCTTGTGGCATTCTTTATGGGAAAGTAATTATTTTGGAAATCCATCGAAGGTGCTGGGTGTGTGCCATTGCACAATGTCTGGACATCATTTGCTTCAGAATTGGGCTCCAGACCAGGTGCATTCCTCTGCTGCTGATTGCTGTTTAGTGCTGAAGATGTTTTCGCTGTTTCCAGTGCACTTTCTAAGGGCATTGCTATTTGTTGAAGGGATCCC
Source organism: Labeobarbus marequensis (assembly GCA_034780575.1). NCBI lineage: Eukaryota > Metazoa > Chordata > Actinopteri > Cypriniformes > Cyprinidae > Labeobarbus > Labeobarbus marequensis. The sequence goes on along the minus strand of JAUZSZ010000115.1, from coordinate 30,006,759 downwards.
AGAAGTTGAGGACCATTCAGCTGTCCATAGGAAATTTCTTGGGATCTGGGTCTTTGCACCTGTGTACTGCTAGTAGTGTCATTTCTTTTTATGCTTAACAGGTTTATCTTACTGGAGCTTCGCTGTAGTAGCTTGTTAATATATCCAGCAGACTTAGAATTTGTGGAACCTTCTATTGGGTTTTGGGTTTCCTCTTCAAGACCTACTCCAGACATTCCATCAAGTGCTACAGGATTTCCCTGATCAGTGGTGCAGCTGAAGATGGGGCTTTGTAAGGCCACAGCATGCAGTGGACTGGGATAACAGTATACTTCTGTCCCATTGCTAGATACCAGGTTACTCTGGTATTTGGGTTCTACAGAGGGGTTTTGGTGGCTACGGCAAGGGGTGGATATCTTCACAGCAGTGGATTTGAAGGGGCCAAAACCAGGTGCAATCATTCGGTCAAGGTCCCCTGAAAGAAAGACACAAGACAAATGGTATCAAGATAATGTACTTTACATTTCAGAAGCTGGTTATGACTATAGTGCCTACAACAAGATTCTACCCATATACCCCATAGTTCTTTGTTCAGACTTTACATAAATAACACATTTTCATGCTTACCTGTGGAAACAGGTCTTTGTCTTCCTCTTTCGGCTTGAGCCGATGTTGTTCGTATACAACTGCTACCGAGCTTTACTCCTGATCGTGGTGCATTGGTCTGGGCAGTACTTTCATCAGCAGAACAACGACGGGAAACACCGGTCTGTCCAGAACCACTACGACCCTGTGGCGCATATGAGGTGGAGAGATGAGGAAGCAGATTGGTTTGAGATGAGGAGGAGAAACTCTCGCTGTAGACGGAGGTGCATGAATTGGACAATGAGCCTGATCCACCATCGCTGAGCTCGTAGAACCCTGGGAGTAGAAATTAGCACTGTTAGATTCGATACAGTTTATTTTTGTAACGAAAAATGTTTGATGTTCTCTTTCAGTTCTAAAAATGTTGGAGGCTGGTGTAAATTTTAAATGTTAAGTGTGTATTTGTTAGTGTTATGTTCAACACATTAAGGCCATTTAAACAAACAGTTTACAATTCCATTTTGTGTTGGCAAATGGAGCAGAAATTACAATTGGTAATATGTGAATGGGTATGTTTAGTCACCTGAACTGGGTCTGCTGTCACTCTCTAGGTGTTCAGTGGATGCTTTACACACATCCAGTTTCAGGTCAATGATCTGTTGATCTAGCTGCTGGAGATGAGTCTTCAATCCCACATCCTGTTTGCGTAGACGTGTCTGCAGGTACAACACACATTCACAAATTTTAGTCCGCAAATAGGCTAAATCCCCTTCATACCATGCTTTATCACATACAGTTTACCTGTTGCATCATGCAGTGTTTAGTTCAATTATTAACCGCATGTGCAGACTTGTGTATATTAGATCAGTATTCATGCTACAAATACTATGCTGAAAGTTTGAGAACTGTGAAGTGCAATAAACTCAAAGTCAATCAAGCACAACAGAACTTAGTGTTCCTTGTTGAGCTATTCTTTACTCTGATTCCAAACTAACCACAGGAGAACCTGGAAAACTGGATGCTTCCAGACATTTAATGGATGATATGACTCCTGCTGTTATACGGCGTAGACAAGAGGAAAAAAGACAGAGAGAGAGGAAGCAAATAAAAAAGGAAAGAGGTTGACTATTAACTAGGCAAGGATAAAGGGTAGCCCGGGGGAAGTGCTGTAAGATTACTAATCTCTCTCCTGGAGAGGAACACAAACTATTGTGTAACCCAAATGTATAGGAACAAGAGGAAATGGCATGCCAAATACAGAGCATCTATAATGGTTGACTGTAAACCAGCTTTGCAAAGTAAAGAGTCACACCTGTGCCAAACTCTGACAAGGCACAAATTTTAGTCTGTCTTCTTTGTACTTGCCGGTTAGTGAAAGAGAAGAATGAGGAACACTAATCCGATTTTATCTGAGGGCATTACTGTAAACTGTGGTTGTGTGGATAATGCAACCAGTTAAAACAAACCACTTAAACTGAGAAAATCCTTATTGATAATAGGGTTAATATTATAATGAAGGGTTTTCTTAACTAAAGGGGTTTGTTGCAGCTGGGTATTGATATTTGAATAAATATGAAGGTAGAGCTGCCATATGTTTTCTTAAGGTTCCTAGATATTTTGACTAATTAACCCTTTCTTTTTAAAGCTTGCACAATGAGCAGTATCTAGCTGATGAAATCATTTAATTTCGAAACATGTAATTCACTATGAAAACCTTCATAACTCTTTCAGGAAATTACTTTTCCTGGAAATGTACTGATATTTTGTTTGGTTTTCTGTTAATTTTGGAAATGTATTTATAAACAGCAAATCAGAATCTTAGTGCACACATACATCCTCATTGGTGGAGCACAATGTAGATGATATCCACTGTGCATTTTCCTTGTGGGAAAAAAGATGCCATTTGGTGATTGATTTAAATGGTGTAAGAACACTACTCACTACTGCCAGTCACTAATATGTCTATAGACCAGAGTCAATTTAACCGTCGAGCATTAGAAGAGTTCAAAAAAGTCCAAAAGGTTCAAACGTGCATCGGCTATGGGGTCAAACCTGTGTCGCCGACCGGGCCACAGTTCTTCTGTTGCCATTCTCATTAAATTGGGTTAATCATCAGAAACGGACTGGCACCCCTCAGAGCCCTTGATTTATGACCCCTCTCTATATGACCCACAGCTGAGCCTCTGATTCAGCACTGGATTAAGTCATCAAGGGCACTGCTGAACCATGCACAAAATACACCAATGACTCGTCACTACAGTAAAAGCACATGGGAATGTAGGTTTTATGCAAAAATTCTCATTTGCTGCTGGAAAATCTCAATAATGTAAGAACTGACTATATCACAGAAAACATCTGGTAGATCTATCAATATTCATTCAAAATGATCACATCAGATATGTTCTTTGTTAACACAATTGTAACAAAAATGTATGTTTACATGTTAAGTGTTTTAAAAAAGTCATTCATGTATTTTACAAGGTTTTGTCAGCTATAAATGAAAGGACAATGTCTTGATGTCGCGAGCATTTTTTACTTGGCTGGTGTAAATAGTCATATGACTAGAGCTGTGTAATCCATTTTGCTTCTCTAAGATGATGCCTTTGTCAAAGCTCCATAAATGTAAGGCAAATACAAGCTGTAAAAGCATAACACAGACACTATATTTGATGCATACAATATTTAAATGGCCTGTTATTGATTATTATTAATATGAATAAGATTGCTTTAACTCACATATGAACATGTCAATGGTCAGAGCCCAAGAGCCCAATTTTGGACTGTCTGATACACACGGTTTTATAATTAAATGCCAAGTACATTTAAATATGCATTTATACTTTAATATTTTTGTTGCCGACCTGTTATCAAAAAAAAAAAAGAAAGAAAAAACTTCCACTGTATACAATTGTCACCAAAATAATCCACATACTTTCATTAAAATTATTAATAAGACGTCTCACCAGCTGTTGTTTGAGTAGAGTAAGTGTTGCCTCCAATCTCAGGTCCTCTGTGCTCACGTTCTCATGTTTTGATGTCAAGGGCTCCTCTCTGTTCAGGGTCAGAGCCCAGTGCACCATGGCACTCTGTTTGTCCCGGAGGAATTGCAGCTCTTGCAGTCCGGCCAGCGCTGCATGCAGCCTCTCTCCTGTCCTCCCCCGGTCCATTCCTGCAGCTGCACTCAGCGCACCTGACCCAGGTATTTTTCTTCCCAACATTATCAGACGTGCTGTTTAGACATTTCCAGAGAGGCGAGGAAATAACGAGATCCGCTGCGTGACTGAGTTTGTCCAATGTGCGTCCTAGTGTGAATCAACTATTGTGTTTGGACGAAGCGAGTGAGTGTATATGGTACCTGTACAACCCCGCCCACCTCCGCACTGACCGTGGAAAACCCCGCCCCTCGCTGTCTGATTGGCGGACAGTGACTGAGGCTGGTCCAGTGAATTTGCCAATCTTGCTTCGGTAAACGTCTGGGATGTGAATATTAATGAGTGTACGTGATCAAACGCTCGAAGCAGTCAAGCAAGCAAGCAAAAAAAAAAAAAAAAGTTAGTGTAAACAAATTAATATTCATGAGCTCTGTCTGTATCAGGATTCGCAGATTTCTATCAGGATACGTCTCAGGATTCAGGATACGTAGATTTCTTAAGACTCAGGCGTCTCAGAAAAATAACGCATAAAAATGAGTCATTCATAATGGACACTTGTATACCTTTCATATGTGTCATACATTTATCCACGTACATACGCAATAAATAAATCGCTTAAGTAGCCACTAGCGCCCTCTTGCGTACGACGACTAACCTACAGAAAACCTGAAAACGTATAAATAATCTTCCGATAAAGATTGATCATTAAAATAAGTACACTGGAAACATTTTAAAACTAACCGGAAAAAAGTGAGATGCTATTATTAAGGTTTTGGACATAGGCCTACCATAGTACATGCATATTTTGTATAATGACTTTCCAAGAGCTGAAGGTAGCCTAAAACAATACAAAAGATATAATAATAATAATAGCAGTTTTTTTTTTATTTTTTTTTTTTATGTGGACCAAGCTGAGCGTTAAACAGAGTTTATTACACAGAGAGTATCTGGAATCCATGTGCATTTTTTGTGATGTGCACAGAAAACCTGTGTTGATGAGAACAGGACGTCAGATAGCATCAGGGTTCGAGCCCTCATCGCTGGCGCTGGCGCTGTGAGGCAAAGTCCAATTGTGCCACACTGTCTTTCCTCTACAGCTTAGATGAGTTTACCTCTGACAGCCACAGGATGTGGGAGAGGAAGTGAGATACAGGAGAGATGCAAAAATAAATACCACAAACAGACCTTTTATGTGTAAGCCAGAGGATGCGAAATCTGATCAAGATTATGTTTTATCAATGTCATAAAATACAAGATGGTTTGATTAGGTTTCTGAGTCAGCCATCTAAACAAATGAATCTGACAAATCCTGTCCCAGTCATATTTTACCACGAAATCGAAAGAAAGTAATCTTATTTTGAATTACAAAAAATAAAGTGTTTTTAAAGAACATTTGCATTCTACTTATGATTATGTAGTACAAAAAGCCAATTCATAATGAAAAATAAATAGTCATTATGTTTTGTAATACAGTTGTGAAAAATACATGCAATACATGTTTACAGTCAGTGTAATAATTTATGCAAAAACCTAGTCAGATTCTAATGAAATGAAATAATGTACCTGCTATTGTGATTTACATAAACTTACCACAGTTTGCTGATACCAGCAGGTGGCGCTATGACCTAAGCATTAAGTGCAGTATATGACCCCGTGTCAATCTCAGGAAAACGATGTCCATGTCGGACTACACCCTAAAATGCAAGAAAACAACAATTTTTTCTTCTCTCTTGCGTCTTTACTTTCATTTTACTTTCTAGTTTTAATAATAACTAATACTTTTTTATTTTTTTTATTTTATAAATCAAATTTATATGAAGTCTCATGATTCTTAGTGGTGATTTTAAAGTGGTTTTACAGTATTATTGTACAATTATTATTATTATTATTATTATTATTCAGTTAAATCTAATTTTCTAATCTAATGAGGAGGAAATAATTATCTTATTTTGATTTGGGGGTCATTAACTAAAAAAAAAAAAAGGAGATCACTGCCTGTGACTTTGAACTAAAGATGATCTGTTAGTTAAGGATGTTTGCTAAAATGCTAGTCTGTACATACATGACGTATGTGTGATGCTGGCTCAGGGAAAATGTCATCTTGCAGCATTGTGAGTGTCCAGTGTCTCAGCCATTTGCTTTGATCAGTGAGGTGAAGGTCTTGGACTGTAAACTGCATGAAAAAGTGATGCTTATCTTGTCTTGCCTTAAATCTCTGCTGTAGATACAGGTCCAGTGGACATAATAATACTAACATTGTCCTCTCTGGATGTCCTTATGCCCTTATCCCCTTCAAAGCACTTCCTTATGGTGATGTCACAACGTTTTTGATCCCTGTGTCCTCCTCTGCCACTATGCATACCAATAAGGGTGTAAGTAAATGGCTACATGCTGATGTAATGTCAAATAAACACACATGCTGTGTTGCAAAATCTAGTGAGCTGCACAGCTCTGCTGTCTACGAAGCACACAGCCTACACTCTTAAAGGAATGATTCACCTAAAAATGAATATTTGCTGAAAATGTACTCATCCTCAGACCACTGGTGAGTTTGTTTCTTCATCAGAACAGATTTGGAGAAATGTAGCATTACATCATTTGCTTATCTGCAGTGAATGGGTGCCGTCAGAATGAGAATCCAAAGCAATATTATGGACTGAAGGCTCGACGGAAACACAGTTTGAAGTTATCTTGATGATGAATTTGTTTATTACAAAATGCAGCTTTTCACTTCACTAGACGATAATTGATGGACTGGAGTGGTGTGGATTATTGTCATGTTTTTATCAGATGTTTGGACTCTCGTTCTGATGGCACCCATTCACTGCAGAAGATCCAATGGTTAAAAAGTGATGTAATGCTAAATTTCTCCAAATCTGTTCTGATGAAGAAACAAACTCATTTACATCTTAAATGACCTGAGGGTGAGTAAATGTTCAGCAAATATTTCGATTTAAGGTTTCAATTCGTTTAAAAAGATAGGTTTCTAAAGGGGTTTTTCACAGTGATGCCACAGAAGAACCTTTTTTTGGCTCCCGAAAGAACCTTTCAGTGAACAGTTTTTTTTTTCTTAGTGTGAAGAATATGTTAATACTCTGAAGAGCCTTTTGTGGAATGGAAAGATTCCATTAATGTTAAAGATTGTTCGTGGAACCAAAGATGCCAATAAAGAACCTTGATTTTTAAGCATACAAATTTAAGCATTTTATCAGGAGGGACAACAAATGACACCAGAAGGATTTCCTCATTGCATGTTCTTTTAAGGAACAGATCTTGATAACAGTTCTGTTTTTATCTCTGCTCCTTAATGCAGAGCTTTTATCTTCAATATGTGTCTCAATTTTTCCATGTCATTTTTTCTTTTTGTTTATCTATCTATCATTCTCTCTCCTCCACCTTCACGAATGCAGCCGTCCAAATAAGAAACAAAGGCCTCAAAACACAACCATAGCGACAGACAGAGATGTAGCGCAGAGCTTTTAAAGGATCGGAATCTTTGAGAGGGCAGAAGAAAGAAGCGTTCGGTGATAAGGTGTACCTGTATTTGTGAGGCAATAAAGGAGTAGTCACAAACAACAGAACAACAGGAAGTGCATCGGGGGAGTGAAAGGTAAACAGGAATCTGTTGTCAAATGTGGAACTGAGACATCTTTATGTAGGCATTCACAGGGCTCACGGCCTTCAAGCCGCCAGCATCTGATATCATGCACAAGGTATTTTACTGGGTGTGTGTGTGTGTGTTGAATAGAGTTTAATTTATGTGTGTGTGTGTATAGTGTGGAATGTCTTTCTGAAAATATGCACTTGCTGCAACCCAGAGCAAATTGCTTTATTGCTGTTTCATAGCTAAGGAGGCTAAATTTAGTTCAGCTGTTTCAGATTAGATACTTGTTGACATGCAGTCAAAGTATAAAGCTATAAAATGAATGTGGGTAGCAACTGAGAGCATTTGGTCTTGGAAGAATGAATGAGAAATGTTTGAGCTGATACTGAGATCTCTGGCTTCTTGCATGGTAAATCTGAGCACAGTTTGAGACATGGAAAATATGTTAGATTACTGGGTTCTCTGTCAATGGAGAAAAATTTGAGAAGAAAGAGACTCCGTTAATTTCCATTCAATCTCTAGAAGAAATATCTAGGAAAAACATTGAGATCTTATTCATGATTTTTTTTTCTTTCCTATGGAAATTCTTATCCTAGTTATTTGTTGTGCATGATAGGAAGAAAGAAAGAAAGAATTTGTATAAATATGCACACAGTTGGTGTGTGTGTGGGTGTTGTCATAAATATGTGCGTGTGTGTGTGTGTGTGTGTGTGTGTATGGTCTGCTGTCATGAGGGGTTTCCCATGCTGGTTGTCTGATTGAGTCTCGGAGCTTCATTCACCAACAAAACCACAGATATAGGATTTCAGACATCAAAGAACATTTTCTCTTTACCTAAAAACATCTCTGAATCCCTCTGAATCTCCACCTCTGAGAGACTAACACAAACACTTTCCCACAGAAAAAAAGTCACTTCTTTACACATTGTTTAATTCACCTATATTTCAGCGTACTTCTATATATTTATGAAGTATGTTGTCAAATTTGTCAAAAATGTGTTTGTTTGATTTTTTTTTGCATTAGATGCAAAATATAAAACCATAATTTCTAAATAATGAAACTATAATTATAATTAATTCATTAAAAATAATAAAACTATAATTTCTTTTAAAGAAATAACACAATCACACTTTTTATAAAAAAAAAAAAAACGTATGTAATAAAAGAAAAACAAAAGGTATACTGCTTAAAATGACACCTGTGGTTACTCTACTAATATTTTTATTAGTACTAATATTATGAAACTTACTATTCATCAAGGAATCCTGAGAAATGTCACCCTAGTAAAAAAGGGAATGTATTTAAAATTAATTTATTTCATACTAAGTATGTTCAAATCTATTAAATGCAAAATATTTAAAGTGTACCTGAAGTATACTTGCAATAGTTCCACTTTAGCAAAATCAAATATACTAAGTATATCTTTAATTGTACTTCAGCACTTCTGCACAATTAAAGTGCATTAAGTACAAAATCAGTTGTTCCAATTTAGCAGACTTTAAGTATACCAGTTTATTATACTAAAAGTACAATTGCAGGACATTTTATTAAGTACATAAATATAAAAATGTATTTGTAGTATACACTTAGCATGAAATAAATGTATTTCAGATACACTGAACTATATTTATTTTTTTCACTAGGGAAAAGTTTCCACAA
>JAUZSZ010000115.1:29932540-29945752 GCA_034780575.1 Labeobarbus marequensis | reverse complement strand
GCACACTGGTGGTGGTTGAGGAGAGACCCCCTATATGATTGTAAAGTGCTTTGGGTGTATAGCAATACACAATAAAGTGTATATAAATGCTTCATTCATTCATTCATTCATGTGGAAAGCAAATACTGGTGACTGAACATGATTAGATTTTCCATTATACTACAGTGCCTAAGGTATACTTAACAATCCGCAATTTTGTAAGTAAACCATATTAATATTTTTAATCAATGCACTCTTTAGAATAGGTAAAACATCTAAGAAATAAACTTCAACAAAAACCTTCACATCTCCCATTGCTGAGTGTTTAAACTGAAAAAGACATTCCCCTTAAAACTGAGGAAAAAAGACCAAATAACAGGTTGATTATCTAGAGATCAGGTGGTCTGTTCTATTTTGTAAAAGGAGCGAAATCAGTGCCATTAGTAGTGCATGAGAAAGGTCTTCATCTGGAAAGAAAGAAAAAACATCCAGGTGAAGTGGTTAATGTTCACTGCAGTGCTATGACAAAACCGTGAAGCCCTTCGATTTTGTTTTAATGACTGTGAAAAGCAAAGGCTGTTATTACAGCGTCTCTCTGTTTAACGACTCCAACATACGACCATTTACTTTCAGCCCTGAAGCAACTTCAGCACTCTCAATTCACAAAATATTAGAATGGCAAGCCGTAACTCGCAGTACAGACACACACACTTTAAAACGTAGCAGCCAGTGCAGATTGCCCCTTGTTAAAATCTTTACCATATCAAAAGAAACTGTAGAGGGTATTTACCTGATTTTCCTGGTTCCTTCGGATTCACTTTACCATTCTTGGACCCTGAAAATCAACAGGACAATCACAGGTTACTCACACTAAAATTTTAACAAATGTACACCTAGAATTTACCAATAATGTTCTATCTATAACATTCAAATGTGTCCTGCAGATCAGAGTCAAGTCTTCCAGGAATGGCTGATTTGAAATGACTTACGTTTTTAATTATGCATTAAGCGTCTACAGAGGAACGTGATAATGTTATGGAAGCTACAGGGGGTAAAAGCCATATGACACTATCTTGGAGTAAAAGAGCAAGAATGTTTGAGTTGGGCGCTTTGCCTTGCCAAATGCGCATTTGTTTTGTGGTGCTCCCCCAGACCTAACTGATTAAGCTGTTGCATGTGCAATTAAATCTAATTGGTCCTTTTCTAGTGAAGCTGTGGTTGTTGTACAAAGCCAAGCCAACGATGTTATGATCCAGGAACCCATGGCCTGCAGTGATAGTGTTTCAGTTTTGTGCGTGAGTGTGTGTTTAATGCAGTGCTATGCTAGTTTACTGCATGTGGCTTTGGTTATGTGGTATTGTTATGCTGGAACATTTCTGTAGATTAGGATTAGCTCTGTTCTGGCATCTCTCAGTGCTATCACTGGCTTAGATGCTGCGTTTCTGCATTTCTCTCTTGATTTATATTCCTAAACAACTATAATGTGCCAAAACACTGAGAATGTGTCATCACTGTTTGGAATCCCTTCAGAGTACTATTTATGATGTGAAAATCTCTTTTGAAAACAAAGAAGGCGTGACTAAAGCATGGAGTAGAATAAAGGCATGAAAAGCACAGCAGAGGCAGAAGTTTGGTACCTTGGCATTGAGGTTTCTTATTGGCTACTGCTGAGCCACTGATGGGTCTGCCACTGGGTGTTACACACCAACAATAACCAGTGTAGCTGTGGCACTGAACCTATTAGTCAAATAGAGCAGAGATAAAGAAAAAAGACAGAGGCAGGGGCAGAAAAATTAATCTATCGTTGTATTGTTCATCTCATACCTCGCTGTAGGTTCCGTCAAGATTGCAAACAGGAACGAACACCTGTGGGAAGAGTTTCTTGGCTTGTTGTTCTGTGTATTTCTTCTCTGCCACACACCTGGACGTATCTGAAGACACAACACAGGTAAATCCAGCTAGTTAGAAGAACTATATAGCCATCCATCTTATTATATGACAAAAATAACACATTCTCATGTCTCAATTTGGTCAGTCAATTCATAGGTAATTTGTTGCAAACTGAATATATTCTTATCCCTGGTTATCTAATCCAAACAGCTAAGTAGTTAAAAGTGAGTCAGGACTGCCACTGGAGCCCTCTTAAAAAGTGCATGACACGTCTGCTTTGGAGATCTTGAAAAGTACTATAAACTTGATGATTCATTTGTTCACAAACTCTGTCCATCCTCTTATCTACATATATAACCTTAAACTTTATTTCCCATTATTCCACTTTAAGCGCACATTCACTATTCTGCTCATCGTGTCAGTGTAATATAGAAAACAGAATGTCCGCAGAGAGCGAGTGCATTAAATTCAAACCGACAGGCGAGTCCTCTGGCGTTCTCTCTCTGACTGATGTGGCACGGGTGTTTTTTCTTGTATTTTTTTCAGAGGAAAGGAAAGAATGGTAATGGCGAAAGAAAATGAAGCAGGAAATAAGACTTGGTTTCATTTTCAGTGACATGTGACCTCTCAGAAACAGAATAATTCAAGATGTTTCGGAAGTGGTGGATCCCTGTGTGTGGTTGGGAATTGGACCAGCAATCCTACTGGAGTCATCACTATCTCTATACCAGTCCAGTGGTAAAACTATCGCAGATCTACTATCGCTCTGTCATTCTGTGTTGAGTCTGTGTGAGCTGATGGTGTCCAGCAGGTTATAGTGCATTTATATGTACATATATGTGTGAGTGTGTGTGGATGTCGTTGATGCAGCTGGGCAGAAAATCTTTCAGACCTCAATGGAGACATAAACTCACTCTCTCCACTAAGCAAATCATTAAAACACTCTTATAGTTGGGGATGGCACGAGAGGATAAGCAAGGAACTCAGTGAAAAAGATGGCATATGAGGTAAAAGCTAACCTATAAATATATGTATATACTGAATCATTCAGTACTGAAATAAATCACTAAAATATAGTTCAGACTATTTTAAATGAGCTGTTTTACCCAATGTTTGTGTGCATTATGTTTTTTATGCCTATTAGAGTATCAAGTCAAGTTAGGTTACATTTATTTATATAACGCTTTATGAAGTACAGATTGTTTCAAATCAGCTTCACGTAAATAAAACAGAAAAATAACAGTTTTAATGTTGTAAAATGCATTAATTATGAACAAAAAATTAAGCTGTAAGGCAGCTCTAGAAAAGATAAGAGTGTCATTATTCAGCTCAGCTTAGTTCATTAAATGTCAATGTTGCAAATTTCATAATTCTGAACTTCAATAATTAGCTCTACAGAAGGCAATTCAGCTCAAGTCTGTTCAATAACAGTGTTAATGTTTCAAAATTAATGTCAACCAGCTCATTTCAGTTCAAATTTTGTTCTCAACGGATAGTGTCAGTGCAGTTAAATCAATAATATTACTAAATATAAATTGTCTTTTAAGCCACAGTTATGGCATTTGCTACATGCTTTATCACAATGACTGGATGCTGAAAAATTGTTAAATGAAAGAGGAAGGATGCTGATCTCTGAGTGTATCCAGAGTGGACAAATGTAAAAATAGTTCAGAACCTGATTTTTATGCTTAGCACCATTTATTATTTATTTTTTTATCATTTATTATATAACTGTTTGTAGAAATCAACTGTTCGCAACTTTGATGTTTGTGCACAGCTGCACGATCCCTGAATGTACTTCCCTTTCCAATCTAATCTTTCCTTTTTGGTTTTCTTTCACTCTCATTTTAGCGGAACATAATTCATCCTCTTTTTGTACCTCTTTGCCTTTCTCTCTCTATTTCTCACACCCTCTTTAATCCAAATGTAAGAATGACACATTGTGCTTACTAGTAGTGAAACAAAGAGTGAAGGGAGACAGAAAGACAGAAAGAAAGAGAGCTCTGAGCAGAAAAAAGTACAGGGCATGAGAGTCTTCCTGCCAAGCCCAATACAATGAGAGTGTTTGTGAGCCGTTTGACCTTTGACCTCTATGGGTTACTGACAACATTTGGCCCCTTCCTTCATACAAATGACCACCTATCTCGTATACATATGAATGCCCCACTGTACATTTATTTTTACACAGGCAAGATCCCCATCAAGATCTTAGCAATGATGTTTCTCAATTTATGGATTAAGTGAAAATGCACCAATTTTTTACCAGTCATTGTATATTTTTATATACTGCTATGCTTTTGTTATTTAAGTTGCATTCCAAATTTGATATAGTGATTTTAGTGATTCCAAATATAGTCATTTTATATAAAACATAAAATGGCATTTATAATCAGCAGGAAATATACACTGGAAATACACACTAAAACCCCGTCGGGATTTAACTGGATAGGCTTTATTGATTGAACATTATTGATTCATATAATTTTTTATTTTTTTTCTGCCAATATGGCCTGGGTTACATCATCAGAATAGAAAATACGTTTCAGAGGCATAAAACGTCAGTTAATATTTTTTTTTATCATTTTATTTTATGTTATTCAATTTAATGATTATTAAATGTTTAAATGTAACACTATTTAATAGATTATTCAAATAAATATATTATTATGTTTATCAATTAAATGCATTGTTTTATATTTGATGAAAGTTTGTTAAAACATTAAACATTACTTTTTTAATTTAGGATGCATTGATAAGGACAATGAGCAATGAGCAAAATTGAATCTGCATCATTTGTGTCGCTCAAATCATCAACTCACTTCAGGTCGTTTCAGATCGCTGTAGGTGTGAACGCCTCTTAAGAGTACAATTTGAAATGTCATAGAGGACAATGTGTTGTACTCTGCAAAATCCTGCTCTGTCTCCTCAAAGTCTCATTTATCCCTAGATGGATTTAACCCTGCCCGCCTCGACCCTGACCCACAAAGGGCATCAGGCCAACCAGCAGCAGCTCACGTTTGATTGGTGAACTCTGACCTTTGCATGGCCCTCGTATGACCTCCAGCTGAGGGTCACGGCACTTTGCACGGAGAAACTCGCAGCGGGAACTGAAGGTCCGTCCGTCTGATGCACACAACGGCTTGCGAGGAGCTCCGGAACAATCCATATTGCATTCTTTATCTTGCTCCACACGCAGAAACTGTGAAGATGGACAGAAAGAGATTTTAGCATGTTAAGCTAACAATGTGATACTCTAGTAAGCATTGAAAATACATAGCATACAAATATTTGCTAAAATAATCCATTTAAATAAACTTGTATATATTTAAAATTAAAATCTAAATAGATATTATATTTAGATATTGTTTAAAATAGTTTTATTATATTAAATATAATTAAATGTAATTTTATAATATTATATTAATATAAAATATAAAATACTATTTTATATATTTAAATTTTAATTGTGCTTGTAGCAGTTTCCATGCAGGATATATATGATGGCAAAAGGCAGAATAATTATTTTGGTGCAGTTTGTGCAAATGACAAATAAATAAGAAGTATGATATTATGTTATACTGATACAGATGTTTTCCAGTGCCCAATTTGTTTTTTTTTGTTGTTGTTTTTTTTTTTGGTGGGCTTGTCGTCTTTTGAGCGCATGACACACTCCATTCTCCATTGTTCTGTCACATTCATTTACCAAATAATACACACAGAAGTACAAACAAAACACAGAGAGACAAATAGCATTCACACACCCCTCTGTGTCCGTGTCATGTCTTGTTTGTGACTGAGGGTTTGTGGGAGAAAGGCAGAGGTGCTGACGGCTTCTCGTGTGGCGCTTTTATCTGTCTGTCACTCTCACACCTGCACAGGTACAGCCACAAACAGCTCGCATTGATTGAATACGGTGTGTTTTCTTTTTGTGCATTGCAGGAACATTCAAACACACTGCAAACATCACCTCGCTGACAAATTCAAGAGTGGACAGGAAATCGACTTGCTTTGTGTCGGTACATTATCTGCACAGGTGCGTGTTTAATGTTCAGTTTTAATCGACTAAACTGGCAAATGCAAAAATAACTTGAAAAGGTACTGACACACACACTCACCTACAGCCAATAAATCAGCCATGGGAAAACAGCAAATCAAAGTAGTGTTGAAAGGAAACAGATTCTTCATATAATGCTGATGGGTAGGATCATTACCCACTCAAAAATTAGCACTGGCTGACATCCTACAAATGACTTTATCTCTGTGTGTGTGTTTGAGAGAGAGAGAGGGGGAGCTCTGCACCTGGAAGATGGTTTCAGAGGGAGTTTGAGGATCAACCCTTTGCCCCTGGCAATGGGAGACAGCTCTGCTGTCATCTCTGATCGTAAATCTAGAGTTGATGAATGCTGAGGAAGTGTATGTGTGTGTGTGTGATGAGTGTGAGGCAAAGAAGCTGGTTCAGGCATAGCGGAAGAGGGGTTGTGAGTGTGCTGAGATTGAACTAACCCTTTTACTTGCTTTTTGTTATTGAGTTATTGGCTATTTAATCCTTCTGAATGCCCCAGTGTGTGTGTGTGTGTGTGTGTGTGTGTGTGTGTGTGTTATTGCTGAGAGGTTGCTCTTTCATAGCTTAGGAGACTTAGGTTGTGTTAAGGTATGACCTTCGTCTTAGATGTTGCTTGTAAAATTTCTTAAGAGGAACAAAATAACCACAAATGAGCCAGTTGTTGATATGCAGTTCGAGTATAAAGCTGTGGATAGCAGCAATTTTGTAATACAATATAATTTTTCAATAAAATATATATTTATTATAAAGTATTTTAATTATATATTTTAGCTTGGGTCAGAGAAGATACTTGCAAGTCAGTCAAAAGACATTTCTTGTCAAATTCTTCTAAGACCTAAAAAACCTTAGATTGTTATCCACAGATTTATTTTATTTTATTTTATTTCATTTTATTTTATTTTATTTTATTTTATTTTATTTTATTTTATTTTATTTTATTTTATTTAAAAAATCTCAAAAAAACAAACTGAATAAAAACGGCTCGGTTTTGCTTTCACATTGTACATGACCTTCAAAGTAAACTGAAAGTTACATTTTACTTCAGCTTTCAGTCCACACATAGTTTTTTGTTGTATCATGCATGTAGGCGATATATTTATTTCATTTAATCACACCCCCTTTGAGGTTCAGTTATTACACTTGGACAATTTCGATTTCAATTTTATTTTGATTGGCTGCAGTACATCCTGTCTCTGTGTGTGACAGAAAAATATGCTTCAAAAGGACAACAGTGCTCTTCATCATCCTCCGCCCTGCCACGCCGGGCCGCTTTTCACCCTTAATTCAGAATATTTATGAATGAATGAACATTAAGTTGTGAATAAGAGGGTCTGATGTCTGGAGTTGGTTGTTTGAGGTCTGTGTGCGCTGGTTTGTGACTGACAGACTCTCGCTGTCTGAGATCATGGCTGACACTGACCCCCCTCGAAACTCTCAGTCCCTCCACAGAATTTCTTTTTTCCCTTCTTTATCTCCGACAAACACACAGTCTTTCTCTCTCTGTTCCCACCCTGTTCGCTCTCTTGCGTTTTCTTTGTGTCTATCTTACACACATGCGCTTTCTTTATCTTCCCTCTGGTCTCTGCAGCTGTGACCCGGTGCCCCTTCCGCTCCGTCATTCTCAGCGCTGCTGTCAGGGAGCTCGCAGGAGGCCCGACTGAGATGTCAGGAAACAGATTCTGCCCGCCGATCCGACCACAATCGGCCACGATGGTCATCTCGCGATCCCAGCCAAGACTCAGTTCACAGTCCTCCCACCCGGGCCAAGCGATCACAGCCAACGCGGTTCAATTCGGTCACAGCCGGCGTCCAAGACATGGACAAAACCAACACGACCACAGCAAAGACCTCATCGCGGCCAAGACACATTTAGCGATTCAACAGTTCAGCAGTTGAGATCAACCCAAACGAGACCCCACAAACCCAGACACGGCCAAATATTCACCAATCAATTCAGCCGCAGCCAAACCCAGACATGTCCATTGAACATCAGCGGGGGAATCTGAAGCCACCCACGACCGCTGTCTGTACACAGCATCAACAGCTGGTCACAGAGACACCAGAGGACCACCAGAACTGGGCCAAACAGACCTCAGATGCTTTCTGCACCATGAGAACAGTGACAGGATCGCATTCAGGACTGTTTCTGAACACACATCAGAAACGTCTGCAATTTCTATGCCACTAGCAGTCTTATTGTACAGTATTTATCAATATTTTGAATTAGCTTTTATTTTTATATTTTCAGTTTTCAATTTAATGTTACTTTAAGGTTTAGGAATTGTGTGCTTCTTTACTAAAGTATGTATATTACCTATAGCCTAAATTTAAGTCAAGTCACCATTATTTGTATAGCGCTCTTTCAAATTGTGTCAAAGTAGCTTTACAGTATTTAAACAGGGAAATAGTGTGTCGAAATAGTGTGTAAGTGTTGAAGCTTATGTTTTTTTTTATTTTATTTAAAATTATTTTATTAAATTATATTTATTTTATTTAACTTTTATTTTAGTTACCTAAAATTACTTTTAATGTATTATATTATATTATATTATATTATATTATATTATATTATATTATATTATATTATATTATATTAGCAGTATTATTTTAGTATATTTATACAGTGTCTATTAATATTTAAAAATTAGCTTTTATTTTTAGATTTTCAATTTTCATTTTAATGTTAACTAAAGTTTTAGGTTTTATATTATATTATATTATATTATATTATATTATATTATATTATATTATATTATGTTATGTTATGTTATGTTATGTTATGTTATGTTATGTTATGTTATGTTATGAAAAACTACCCAGCACCTGGGTAAAAATATAAAAAAAGTATATGATATGATATATGGTATATGATATGATATAATATATTGTTATTTTATCATTTTGTCCCAAAAGCTACTCTTTGACTGTAGTTGAAATACTTTAAATAATGTGTAGCTTTTGAAGTTGCTTTTTAATTGACTCTTTGTGTTTATGGGTACATGTGGCTCTGCACTGGAAACTGTTAGAATGAGTGAACACCATGTTTAAGTGATAGGAATAGTGGTGCTGGTAGAATTTAATTAGTATGCTGTAGGCTGTAAAGGTGAAGAACTGGAGGAAAGAGAGTTGTGTTACTGTCATTCTGTCACAGAACACCAGACCACCTTTACAGAGTCAAAGACCATTACATACCATTTCAAACTGAAATTAGAGGATTCACTTTAGCAAACACATGCGGTTGTCACTGCCAAAACTTTGCAGTGTATTTGCGGTGATTGTTATGCAACATCTGTGTCTCATTAAAAGACATACTTTCAATAAACGCCACTTCAGATGTTGGTTGCATGCAGTGTAAAGACAATTTCTGCTTGCTTTTACTTCCTTCTTTTCCAGACACCTTTGCGTTCTTTTCTTTTTCTCTGTCATTTGCTTTCTCATCTTCTCACTCGTCTCACTCATACACTCAGACACAGATCGTGTTAATAAGTGCTACCTCTTGCTCTCTCCTTTCATATCTGTAATGGAGAAGCTGCAACAAGGACGAGATGAGAGAATGATGTGTGGCTTTATGCTGCAGCACTTTCCACTGCAGGCCTGGGATCAAACCGGACACACAGATTACATTTCTGTGTTTACTTGCCCGTGTGCGTTGTGGGATTTTATGTGAGGTACCAGAGCTCTGAGGCTTAACGAAACATAAAAAAGGGTGGAAGTGCAAGTTAAGGATTTTATTTTAAGACATTTTTCTTAGTTTTGAAAGTCAATTTTGCTGCTGTGTTGGGTCGCCGCTTGACGTCCAATGTAAAATCACTGGTGTTATTTTATAACAAAAGGTTGCATAGCGGGGCATTGTGACGCTGAATCTTGTTGAAATGAGATTGATTCTTTCATTTTAAGCCTCAATTTTTACCTCCTGAACAGTTTTAGCATCGGTCCTGAGAAACGAAGTTAGCTTTTTCTAGGTTATACGTGTATCAGTCACAAAGGATGGTTCGGATCTCACAATAGAATGGTAGAAGTGATTTGTGGAAATGATTAAGGCTTGATGAGCACTTGTATGCATTACATACAATACCAAAACAATGAAAGTGCAGGTAGTCCATTATTAGCCTTTTACTGACGCCCTGACGTTCACCTTTTATGTAAATCATTGATAATGTTCTCAAAAAGTGGAGGTTTTGCACACTTTGGTTTCCCTTTGGGATCTGACAAATGGTGCTTTAGAATGAATCAATTATAATTAAATGGCTGAGCGTTCTCTACTTATATGAACAGTTCATCAAAAATTCTCTCATTATTTCCTCACTGTCATGTCATTCTAAACCTGCATGTTGTTTTTTTAACACATTTAAAAAGATTTAAAGATTCAAAGAATCTTCAGACACTTCTTTTAAACACAATAACAAAATGAACAATAAAAGTAGTCCATATGGCTTTATAAGTCATCTGAAACCATGTGTTTGCTTTATATAAAGAAACATTTGTCGTTCACTGATAATCTTGCCCTCTAGGGAGCTATTAGCTCAAGAAATGGAACATTGAGTGAATTGAATTCAGAAACTTCTTTTGGTAATGAATCTATCTTTTTATATGAATCATTTCAAAGTAATGGTTGATCCTGTTCACTAATTGGACTGATTAGTTTAGGAATGATCCAGTTCCAATACTGTTTCTCACACAAAGCTATATCGTATGGCTCCAGAAGATTTGACTATACATTATAAATTATTATTTGATTTTTTTGGGGGTTTTTTTTGGCAGAGGTATAAAACGTGCTCAATTATACTTAAGTGAAAGTACACATATTGAGTGGGAAAAAAAGTCCAAAAAATGTCTGGCCAGAAACTTGAGTAAAAATAACAAAAAAATAAAAATAAATAAATAAATCTGTACTTAAATATTTAAAAAAAAAAAAAAAAAGTAGAAGTAACCTAGCAAAAATAAAAACAGAGAAGAGGTTCTTGTTTCATCACGTTGAATCATCTTCTCAGTGCAAAGTGAAATAAATTGCATGAAATATTTTGTCGGACAGACATACAAAAGGTTTGGTTAAAAGGGGGAAAACAAAACGAAATGCAGTAGTACTGGTCAAAAACATATCTATTGCATGACAACAATTAAAATGGAGCACAGTGGAACACAAAAAATACAGCCCTTTAAGTGATCCTCCATACATTACAGCCTCATGCCATTCCATATGTATATGACTCTTTTCTTAAAATGAACACAAACAAAGATTTTTAGGAAAAAAAAATCTTTTGAAGCCAGAAATGTCCCTGATGAAAGCTGAAGCTGAAACGTATGTGCTTGATGCACAAAAACAAACATAATTGGTTCTCTTAAGTCAAACAATCGCACACTTGAGCTTCTGTTTGCCATATAATTCATTTACTGTACGTAAGTGTTTTTGCTAGTTTCAGCCCAACACAGTTTTCACTTTCACATCCTGCGCCATGTTAAGTAGTAAATGCACTCGCGCCCATCTGTTCGCCCATGGGCATGCTAGTCTGAAAACAAAGTGTGTTCAGGCGCATTGTTGGTGCAATGTTATTTTGAGGCAACTGAAAACGATTGCACAGTATTTTTTTTATTTATTTAAAGGGTGCGTCTGGCTTGTCCCATAGACGGTCTGCTCGCACACGCTTTAACCTCGCACACAAGCCATTTCCTCTCTGGAGAAGCGTTGAGTCTTTGCTCTTGCAAATTTCGCCATTTAAACACAATGTAAAAAATGACCAGGATTTTAATGGTAAAACACTGTAAAATTCTACAGTAAAAACCTATTAATTGGTTAATGGTAAGTTTCCCTACTATATGTGGTGAAAAACTGTAAATTTGCATTCCATAAATTTGGAAGGGAAAAAGAACATATAATTTACAGTGAATAACCGTAAATTGACATTCCCAGTATTTCGTGTTACATTTCACTTCGGATGTTTTCCATTGAAATAACTATCTTTCTTCTTGTTTTTTTCTTATCAGCTGTGTACATAAGAGTGAACATATAACCTTTATGTTGTTAAATTAATGTTTATTGCATTGTTTCAGTTGCATGTGCATTACCAAGATGGTGTTTAGTGTTTGTGTGAATGACACTGTGCACCTTCTATGCATGTTAGTGTTTGTGATGGGCTTTGGTTCATCATGTGACTTTCTCATCACCAACTACATTTGGTGGTTATCAGTGTATTACAAAGGTACTAAACAGATTTCAATGCATGCTAAAAAATGCTGGGTTAAATACAACCTAGCGGTTGGGTTACTGCCCAGAAGGTTGGGTTAAACATTTAACCCAACTGTTGGTTGAAAACAACCCACCATGTGTTCTCTCCAATATTTACTCAGTACTGGGTTCTATTTAACCCAGCATTTTTTAGAGTCTACTTCCATGGGTTGGTATGTTAAATTAGCAAAAGAGGATTCGGACATGCCCTAAGTGCACCTGCGCCATGCGCTTAGTTAAAATAGGGCCCTATGAGACATTATTGAATGGATAGGACTTACTTTTTCTCAAATATATTGAATATTTTGCTCCTTAACAGAAGTAATGTCCTTCAGATTTGAAATAACAGAAGGGTCAGTAAATACTGACAGAAATTCTTCTTTTGCAGGAATATATTTTTCTTTCATTCAATCCATCTCCTTAACCATGGGAATGAAGTGTTAACCTAGCTACACTTGTTGAGCAGTAAATGTGTAACTTGCAAAAATCACACACAAAAAAAACAAAAACACTTTGTATGTTCTCCTTCAGCTTAGGTGCAGCATTTTACAATAAGAGTGTGAATGTGTGAATGCAAAGTTTCAAGTGTCTCTTCCTTATACAGGACTGTTTCTGCTATGGGACTACACTTTGTGGAAATGAGTAAATTGCAGAATGCCCAGCAGTTCAGGGGTTTTCGTAAAAATGGTGCTTACTCGCCACGGTGTAATGAAACAACAGGAACGTCGACTAGCCGGACTATGCCTGCGGACTTCTTTTAGACAGACTGCTGAATTTCACTTGAGTGCCTTTAACCAAGGGAGAATAGGCAAGCTGGGTCTTTCAGGGCAAGAAGGCTGCGAATTTCACCACAGTGCTCCATTCCACATTGTAGTCCATTTATCTTTCTCCAGAACCACTAGATGTATTGAATTACCTCCCAAAATGAAGGGTAATAGCGCTCTGTGCTTTTCTGTTGCTGTGTAGCAGAGATGGCCTATAAAAAGCCACACCATTTAGAATTTTGTGCTTTTTGAAGTCTCACACCAATTCATGTTCCACAAATTTCAAACGTGTC
>JAUZSZ010000115.1:29318343-29330186 GCA_034780575.1 Labeobarbus marequensis | reverse complement strand
AAGGGTTACTATCTTAGCCTAACTGTTAGTACTTTAAGTGTCCGTTTAGTCTATTAGTTTACTTGAAACTTAAGTTCAGTTGAGACTAAACTTGCACTTGAACTAAACCACTAATGTAGCTGCAGTTTAAGTTAAGTTTAGTCTTACAGTTTAAGCGAATTTGTGTCGTGGTTGAAGTGTACATTTAAACTGTTTAGTTTAGAAGTAAACTGAGATCATGTTAAGTACGTTACTTTAGTTTAAGTGACTTAGTTATGTGTATTTTTAGTTTAAGTCTAAGTTTAAACAGTCCAGTCGGTTCTCGGCGTTTTCGTGGGGCTTTAAGTTTTAAACTGACTTACTGTTGAGTTATATAAAACCAACGAGAAATTCAACAGGCTCAAACATGTTCAGAATTTAAACAAAAAATACGTTGAAGTATTGTGTCATGAGCTAAAGCTATCGCGCGCGACAGAGACACACGAGCCCGACGCCAGCGAACCGAAGACAAAAAACAAAACATATATTTGACACTTACCTAATAGTTCTAATGAAAACTGTGGACAATATCATAAAATCGGAAGATAACTCGCTGTAAAGGCCCACCGGCTAACACATTACTGCATACTTCAGTACTGGATAACAAAACTCTGCCGAAGACGCCATGTTTTCTGCAGACAAAATCAATCAATCTCAGATCAGCCGCAAGCAGTTTTACGCGCCGTTGTTTAGTTTACATTTAATACCAAATATTAAACATTACATATATGCATACACGCACGTAGAACATATATTGACACCAAAATGTTTAAAATACCCATTTGTTTCCCTGAAGTGGTTAGAATTGCTTAGTCACGCCTTGCCGACGATTGCCGTTACGAAACAGACCACACCCACATCCGGGTCCAGTAGGGCGCACGCTGAGTATTTAAAGAGACCCCTGACAGCTGTCCATCTCTCTCTCTGTCTGTCTCTGGCTCTTCCTGGTTATGATTATCCTGTGACATAATCTTAAAACTCTTACTTATCTAATCCCTTATTGATTTATTCTTTTTGTAGTAGGAAACTTATATGTGAAAGGGAAATTGTGTTTTATGTTCTATAACTGGTCACAGTTTCTTTTGTTTATCATAATTTTTAATGACAGATCGCTTAAATTCGAAAATGGTTTAACAAGCATGACATGCTGCAGCTCTTTCTGACTTCTGTCATTGCTTGACATTTAATGTCAACCGACCAAAAACAAATCTGAGTGCTATCACAACGACCTCAGACAAGAACAAGAACACGACTGCAGTTTACTGCTCTTAAAACAAAAGATCAGTTAAAGATAGTTTCCATGTATGTTATTTTGGTGCATCTGGAAAATGTTAGTGAAAGCACACAGAAACTGGACTTTTGTTTTAATTCATTAACAGTAACATTACATTTTGTTAAATACAGAGTACACAACATTATACAGTTATGCATACAAAAAAAATAAAAAAAAAGATAGAAAAAAACTATAAAATAAAATAAAAATTGCCAGGGATAATATAAAAATTATATAATATATGTTTTATAAAAATATATTATAAAAATAAATGTAAAACTGGGCAGTTATTTAATTACTGACAGACCAATTTCAGTGAATATTACTTTCACTGGCTTGTTATTTTTGCCTTTAACATGTTTTGTTTTCAAGTAGGGCATATGGCAAACAAATATACAAATGTTCTGCAAGATCTAAAGATGCAATCAGGCGCTGGGCGCTTGATTTCTTCTTAAACAAAATCTTGTATTAAAAATAAGCAGTCTTTAATACTCTATATGTAATAGCTGAAGCAGGGAAACCCTTTTCTGAGGTAAACAGTAAAACGCCACCTGTGTACTTGCTTGGTTTCACAATCATATGACTGAATTTCAAGCGTCGGTCTCGTCCTGTAGGTGGCTCGCCGTGATCGTATAGTGGTTAGTACTCTGCGTTGTGGCCGCAGCAACCCCGGTTCGAATCCGGGTCACGGCAGTTTTTTGTGCGGTAAAATCCCGACTTCATTATTACGGATTCTGAGTATATAAACATTGCCAAATAACGTCGGGTAAAGCATGAAACTCAAATAGCCACGACCGACTAAAAAGGTTGACGTAGCCACGTTATTGCCCTGACGTCGAACACGAATCCATTAAATTTTGGTTACTTCCACTAGGTGGTGATATTGCAGTTATAAAGAAATGAGCCATACCCAGATTACCCACATCCTTGTTTTAAACTCGGTAGTTTCCGAAGTTAGGATTGTTGTTTGGGGTGTGTTAAAAAAGTTGATCAAAAAGATGTTTGACTCATGTGATTCTAATGATCTCATGTAAACCGTGTGAGTGTATGAAGTTCGGTTCATCACATATGATCACACTGACTGAAGGACTGATACGACGACTTGCTGATTCGGCTGGTGGATGTTTGACTTTATGTTGCTCCTCCTTCATAACCACAGAACTCTAGTTTAAACTCTTTGAAACTCAGTCACGCACTGATTCCAGCAGACCCCCTTTAACTCTTTTAACACTTTAGGATTGTTAAGCATGGAGACTGGTTCCACATACACACATGAATCCAGCAGCAGTAAGAGGAAAGTGATCGCGGTGGTGGGAGGCGGTTTGGTGAGAATCACTTGATCTTTATGGCTTGATTACATATCTTAAAATTGTCTCAATCACCATCTACTGAATAATCACAGAAAATGACCGATAAATGACAGAAAAGTGAATTAGCAGTCTGTCTGAGTATGTTTCTCTGGTTATAGAGAATGCTTCCTATAAAAGACAAATGGACAATTATTTTAAAATGCAACCTTTGTTAATCACAGTAATTCAGAGATCCTACTATAATACTACTAAACCTCAGAGCAGGAGAATGTTAATGATTGACAAAGTGGTTTTGAAACTCTGCAAATGTTCCATTCATTACAGATGTGGTGACATCCTGAATAATGAATGAAATAAAAACCGGACTTTATTGAATTTTAGTCGATGCACTTTATAGTTATTTATATGCTAGTGTACTCTGACAAGAATGATTAACATTAAATACATTAAATTAAATGTATACACTTTCTGTTACACACAGTTCATGGCTTTGATCAAAGCTCAGAATATAATATTTATGAATGAATCCAGTGAGTTATGGGTGTCTTTATGAGTTTGCATAAACCAACTTTAAGGTAAATGTTTCCTCCTTTAATGGTTTGATCTTCTAGTCTCATGCTTAAGGGAAAGACATAAAACAGACTGATGATAAAATATGATCAGTAATACTGCACTTGGCACAAAGCATAAGCATATTGTCTGTAAATAATATATTGTTGGTCAGCCAGTGTCAGTATAAAGCCCTGGCCTGAGAAAGTTCAGTACCCTTTTATATAGCAATTTTAATTAGAAAGATTAAAGTAAAATCTTCCAAAAGTCTTCAGTTCTACATTATCTCTTTAATTCCTCTTTCCTTAATATGCTTTGTATTTAAGTAGAAGTTTATAAGGAAAAATTAGGTCATTGCAAGCTTTTCAGAAGCTCTAGAATCCTAAGTAATTTTTAACACTCTTATACAAAAATTTACTGTGACTAAATCATAGTACACTTAGTATCATATGATGATAAAAGATTACCATTTTCATATACCATGATATATTGTATTTACATTTACAAACTCCAATATATTTCAGTGTACAAAATGGTACTAACATGGTACATATCCAAAAACATGGAATTACTTTGTCATAAATAATCTATTTCTTATTTTAACCCTGTCAATTTAGGTTGGATCGCTGAACGCCTGCTTCCTTGCCAAACGAGGATTTGACGTTGCAGTCTATGAATCTCGAGAAGGTGAAGACATGAGCTTTCTCTCACATCAGCATTAATCAAGACTTTATTTTAAGGCTGTCATCTCA
This sequence comes from Labeobarbus marequensis, assembly GCA_034780575.1. Lineage (NCBI taxonomy): Eukaryota > Metazoa > Chordata > Actinopteri > Cypriniformes > Cyprinidae > Labeobarbus > Labeobarbus marequensis. The sequence continues at coordinate 29,326,284 of JAUZSZ010000115.1, read as the reverse complement.
GTTATATCACTCCACTTTTTATTATTCATACTGCAAAATCTTTAAGCACACTTACAATCTTGTGGAAGAAGTTTTGACAATTATAGACCAACACACATTCATTTTGCACAGATGTAAAGTTTCAAATATCTTTCTGACTTCAAATGCATTCATAACCTCTTCATTTGAACTTTTATTCTGTTAGATATTCGGCAGGCAAAAGTCGTGAAGGGCCGAAGCATCAACTTGGCCCTGTCCCATAGGGGGCGCCAGGCCTTGAAACATGTGGGAATGGAGGATAAGGTGGGTTTAGTCATTTTCCATTAAGTGGTTGTAGGGTGCATGTATTCTGATTTTACATACATTAGTGTCTTCTTTATAAAAGAGCTGTTTATAGTTGTTAAAGCCATCATATTCAACATTTTCTTAGACACTAGGCACTTTAATTAATAATGCATAGCACAGTGTTTTGATTAAGTAGTAAGTAGTAGCCATTAGCAGATGCTTTGATATAGTACACTTATTAAAGAGACAATCCCTCTGGAGCTGGGTTCATTATTTTGCATATTTCTATCACGATTGATGCTTTTAGCAGCAATATTAGCATTTAGTTGCTTCTTTATACAGAACTTGGCAACTAGTAGTACAGTAGTTTCTGTAACAACTCATGAATTATGTGATGGCTGAGCTAGGCTTTTCCACAGAGGGAAGTGTTGAAAGTACTACGAGGAAGTCTGACCATGTGAAACTAGGTCAGATGCTACCTACACTCAATACATCCACAGTCAAACTTATTATAGGAACTATTCAGTTTTATGTAGTGAGCACATAGAGTCCCGTGTTTCAGTGATTTGGTTATTTTACACTAGTGTGATTTTTCAGCTTGACAGAGCCAGGAATGCCAGATCAGGAATACTGTATGAACTCAACCCTGAGTTAACACGATTTTTCATATCTGACAGAGTGTGAGTCAGTCTGAAGCTTTAGAGGCTTGAGGTGGATGGACGGAGCTGTGTGAGCTCTTGTATTTAAAATACGTAACGTAATTTACCCAAATAGGACATCTGCCTGGGTCAACATCCTTTGTTGGTCCTGCAACAACATTCCCATCAACCCAGATCATTACCAAATTAGATTTTAAGGTTTATTTTAGTGCTTCGTTAAGGGGCTTCAGCTACATTTTTATCTTTTTCATTTTTTTTTTGTCGTTATTTCCAAGTATTGTGCTTCAGTGACTTGTGCAATATATATATATATATAGTACTATTATATATATCATAGTATTTTGTTTCATCTTTTATTCAGCAAAGATAATGAAAGGACCCTGAAAGAAAAGAAATGGTTCTTGAGCAGCAAGTCAGTGTATTATTATGATTTCAGAGGGATCATGTGACACTGAAGACTGGAGTAATGGCTGCTGAAAATATAACTTTGTATCACAGGAAATAAATTACATTTAATGACTATATTACAAAAGAAAAATCTAATAATATTTCACAGTATTGCTGTTTTAACTGTTTTTTTGAAGTAAATGCAGCCTTAGTGAGCATAAGAGAACATTACTGACCCTAAACTTTTGAACAGTAGTTTATTACATTAATGAAACTGTATAGTATGTGCATATATAATGCTATATGTATTTTTTTGTAGATAGTCTCTAAAGGCATTCCAATGCATGCCCGTATGATCCATAATCTGAATGGAAAACGCTCTCCAATACCCTACGGCAAGAAGGGACAGGTAACAGTAACTATTTTCAGATCTACACATTCATGTTCTTACAAATATAGTAACTTAAAATTATCCTCTGGTTTTTTACCCATCTTTACCCCAGCGGTTCAGAAATTGTTCAGTCACATGTTGGGTTGCAGTAAAGTTGTTGCATAGTTACAGGGTTATTCACCCACTAGTTAAAATCATTTACATCAGACATACACTCATGCATGGAGTCTGTTTGCTGGTACGTGACCCCAGCAGAGTCAATACAACCATCTCCCTTCAAAACAGTTTGTTAATCATTACAATCATAATGCACATTATAGTGGCAATTAGGACTTTGGCATAGCCATTTTTCCTTATTTTTATGAAAAATCAGCACATTTTGTTTACTGTCACATTCCCACCATTCTAATTATTATAAATGTGGAATAAATAAAGCCACAGTAGTTTCACAGAAATTAATCTGAATGTAAAGCACCATGGACAGGTTTTTATGAACAAAATAATATTAATAATAATAATAGATTTTTTTTAAAAATGTACAGATATACTATTTGAATAGGTTTGCATATTAATACATTTTTAGGGCCTGTGTTGGTCACCAGAATATCATTGAAATTTATCAAAAAAAATAGTAAGTGGTATATATTTTAAATTATTTTTCATATTAAGACATATGTATAAATACATTTTCAATTTGAATGCATTTTGAGCCTGTATAGATGATCAGAATATTATTGAACTTTATGAACAAAAATTAATTAAAAAAGTTAGAGGTATATAATTTAAATACTTTTGCATATTAATACATTTGCATTTTTATAGGCCTGCGTAGGTCATCATATTATCATTGAAATTTATGAACAAAAAAATGAATTAAAAATATTAATACATTTGTATATTTTGAGCCTGTATAGGTCATCTTATTATTTATTATTTTTTAAATGTCCAATATTAAGTATTGTACTGAAGCAAAACCAGTTGAGAACCACTGATTAACACAACATAATATCCTGTTTCACTCAGAAATATATCACAGCCTGGAAATGGGTTATAAAACAATGTTTCATGTTGTCTTTGCGACAAAAAGACCCTAAATATGCTTTGAAACAGTTGAGATGAAAAGCTCAGGTTTGTCTGGCCCAGTTTGTGTGTTCATTTTGTGCCTCATGAAGTTTGCGGGGATTATGTTTACTGGAAATCAGCAGATGGCCAGAAACAGAACTGCTTTTAAACCATTAGCTTATTACTACTGCTATGTAATCCCCTCACAAAACACACTCACTGCGGCAAACAATGTGTGTCAAGGTGCTTTTCAACAGTTGTGACTTTCAGGTGACTGAACTCATGGCTGTCATAAATCCATCATTTCAGACTTAAAATATCCCAGATAATCCAGAACATGCATAATAGAGATTAAAGTTGTCATTCTCGCGGCTGACTGACTGTAACCTGGATGTTCCCTAAACATGGCTGCTCTTTCTGTTGTAGTACATCCTTTCTGTGGACAGAGCTAACCTCAACAAGGAACTGCTAACAGGTAACAGTTCATTTAACTAACGTCATTTCAAAAATGATTTTGCACTTAATGTGCCACTTTATAAATGACTTCTTGGGTTCTTTTGAAGATAAACCACTACGTCCCTATTTGCATATCGATCCCAAATGGTCTCAAATATTTATCTTTCAAGTCCTCTCTTCATTTGCCCACTTTTTGGGATCTAATCAATTACTAATGGATAAAACGAAGTCCATTTTTTGATTATTCAGTTTAAATTTGAAATACACTACCGTTTCGATTTTAAAATATTTTTTTGGAGAAGGCCACATTCATTATGTTCACCGAGGCCACATTTATTTGATCTACAGTACAAACTGTAATGTTGTGAAATATTACAATTAAAAATAATTGTTTTCTATTTGAATATATTTTAAAATGTCATTTATTCCTGTGACGGCAAAGCTGAAAGCAGTTGTGCTGCTTAATATTTCAGCGGAAACCGTGATTCTGGATTCTTTGATGAATATTAAGTTTAAAAGAACAGCATTTGTTTGAAATTTAGATTTTTTTTGTCTTTGCTTACACTTTTGATCAATTCAGCGTCTCCTTGCTGAATAAAGGCCCTTTCACAAAAAGAACGATAAAGATAACGATATTATTGTCCACACCAGCGGACGAGATTGTCTGTTGAAGTGCACACTTGTCTGCCGCTTTAAATTCTTGAGCACATTACAGCAGGATTGATTCTGATTGGCTGTCAATTTTTTATCGTTCATCAGCTGGAGAAAAATATCTTTGAAAGTGATTCCAATGATATCCTTTCTCTGTGCTTTTCTCGTTATAGTTGTGGTGTGGACTTTTTTTAGAACTATATCTTTATCGTTATCTTTATAGTTATCGTTCTTGGTGTGAACGGACCATAGAAAAACTTCACTCCCACACTTGTGAATGCCATTTCATGATGAAATGCATTTCAATGACATATTAAGTATCACAGTACAGTAATTATGTTAACTGGGATGCAGTCAAAGTCTTCGTACATTTAGTCCTGTTTGAATCTTATTCCTTTTATTTACTGAATAAACATGCAGAATTGACATTTTTTCTTGCAGCGGCAGATGCGTATCCAAATACTACACTGAACTTTAATCACAAGCTGCAGGACTGGAGTCCAAAATCACGAACAATGACCTTCACTGGGTAAACAGCAATCACATTCTGTCTTTCTGTCTCCATTTTGGCCATACATTTTTGGGAGTGAATAATACTATGATATAGTTTAAAATACAAATATTGAGGTGCCATGTAAAGTAACAGTCCCCCAAAAATGAAGATTCTGTCATTATTCTGTCATGGTGGTGGTTGAGGAGAGACCCCCCACATGATTGTAAAGCGCTTTGGGTGTATGACAATACACAATAAAGCGCTATATAAATGCATAATTCATTCATTCAATTCATTCATTACTGTAAATTAAAACTATAAAATGACAGTTTTGTTACTTGAATTTCTCATTTTTGCATTTTTGTTTAGTTTAACTTAGTTAAGTACTTAAATAATTAAAATGAAATCATCTTAAACTAATAAATAAAAATGAATAAAAACTATATAGACATTAAAAATGATTATCATAAAATAAGACTACCATAACTCACCTTATTGTCATTCCAAACCCATATTTCTTTTCATTGAGCACAAAGTTTTCATTTTTAGGCGAACTACACTTTTAAGAAGCTTTTTTTTAAATGTAACTTCAATCACTGAGATCTGGTTTGGCTGCCCGGGAGGGTCATGTGATCACCAGAGTTTGTAAATTTACTTTAGTATGTGGATGTTCAGTCAGATTATATTTCAGTAGAGAGGCAAATGAGGTTTCGTCTCTGAACAGACCTGATGGCCAGAAGACAGAGATCCAGGCTGATCTGATCGTAGGCTGTGATGGAGCTTTTTCTGCCATCAGGAAGCAGTACCTACGGCAAAGTCGTTTCAATTACAGCCAGATGTACATTCCCCACGGGTACATGGAGCTCACCATGCCTCCTAAAGACGGAGATGTAAGTGTCACAGCAATCAGGCAGTCTTCATTACATATCTGCCCTCATTTTGTCTGCTCACATCTCGTTCTCTCGGTGTCCTCTAAGTTTGCAATGGAGCCCAATTACTTGCACATTTGGCCCAGGAACACTTTCATGATGATTGCCCTGCCCAACTTGGTAAGGTCATATAATAATTTCCTTTGCCTTTAACTGATATATTGTTATTTTTTAATCAGATATATATTTTATTATTTTACTGTTTATTAACTTTTTTGTGACTAATCTTTTATCTAGTGTTTTCATTATTATTACTATGATTATAAAATAGTAAAGATTATTTTAAGTGTTTTTGTAATCCTCTATTATCTAGTGTTTATGAGTAGTAGTAATAGATTATCCATTCATTAATACTTTGTTATTGTTATTATTATTATTATTAAACATTAAAGAACATTTTATAATGTATTAATTATTTTATGCTTAGCCATTCATTCGTTTATTATTATTATTATTATTATTAAAGGATATTTTAATATTTATTATTCTTTTGTGATTAGCTACAAGATATTATTATTATTATTATTATTATTATTATTATTATTAAAGGATGTTTTATTTATTATTTTTGTGATTAGCTGTTAGTTGATGCTGTTATTATTATTATTATTATTATTAAATAATAATTTATTTATTATTTTTTGTGATAAACTATTAGTTATTATTATTATTATTATTATTATTATTAAAGGATAATTTATTATTTATTATATCTGTGATTAGCTATTAGTTATTATTATTATTAAAGGATAATTTATTATTTATTATTTTTGTGATTAGCTATTAGTTATTATTATTATTATTATTATTATTATTATTATTAAAGGATAATTTACAATTATTTTTTGTGACAAGCTATTAGTTATTATTATTATTATTATTATTATTATTCATTATTTTAGGGATCAACCATTAGTTAGTTTGTTATTTGTTATTACAATTAGGGGCCGGTATTATGTATAATGTGGTTTTCCACCCCAACCTTTGACATACAAATGTAAAAATTCTCAGTTTCTGTACTAGTATTTCCCAAATTTCCAAATTTGGCCTCCAAAAGTGTTTTGAAAGTGCATTATAATCTTTTGCTTTGGTTATGTTGTGGTTTTCCTTGCAGAAAATCATGCTCCTTTTGATTTTGGTTTCTTTAGGACAGGACGTTCACATGCACGCTCTTCATGCCCTTTGAAGAATTCAAGAAGATCCGCTCCGGTGACGAGGTCATCCGTTTCTTCCAGAAATACTTTCCTGACTCTATACCTCTGATAGGAGTGTGAGTACAGCTTGTTCTCTCTCTCTTTCAGTCTCTTATAAGTCTTTCTGCTTCATGCTTCTCTCAGGCCTGAAGTACATCTTAGTGAGGTGTGAAATTGCAGTCTAACAGACACACAGCCCAGCGGGCGGGTTTTTTAATATGAATGCTGCAGGTGATGAGGAGATACAGTACTGGGATGATGGGGTGAGGACAGTGAGTCATTTCAAACCTCACAGAACTGTAAATGAGTTTAAAACAGCTCATTGTGAGGTTCAGCATTCGAGAATTGACTGAAGATGTTCTCATTTTGCTCAAGATTTAAATTTGGTTGTAAAAATTATTCAATGGTCTATGTGCACATATATGAGAACAGAAATATGTGATTTTGCAATACACCGCCATTCAAAAGTTCGATTAAAAAAAAAATCTCTTATGCTCACAAAGGTTGTAATCATTTATTTGATTAAAAATATTGAAGAAACTGTAATATTGTGAATTATTTTTTTTTATTTTTATTTTTATTTTTTCAGCATCATTACTCCAGTCTTCAGAGTCACATGATCCTTCAGAAATCATTCTAATATTCTGATTTGCTGCTCAAGAAACATTTCTTATTATCAGTGTTGAAAACAGTTGTGCTGCTTATATTTTGTAACATTATAAATGCCTTTTATTTTTGATGAAATGAATGCATCTTTGCTGAATTTAATTTCTTTCAATTATGGTTGGAGTAGGAGTGGTAGAGTATGATAATATTATTTTTTTCATTTAATATTTTTTAAAAATAATTTAATACTAGATGTATTAAATTATTCATATCAACAAAATATATTTCACCCAGAAATAAAAAACTTCTCACTATTTACTCAAGTCATGTTTCTTTCTTCTTTGAAACAAAAAGGAGATATTAGGTATAATAAAATCCCAGTCACATTTGCTTTATTGTATCCCAATAAAATACAATCCAAAGTAAATGGTGACCAATACTCTCCTTTTGTGTTCCACAGAATGAAAAAGTCAAACAAATTTGAAACAACATATAAACACTTTAAGGATCAGTTGAAACATTTAACATTGATCTTAATACAGCATATTCAGTTGCAGGATTTTAGATAATATGAGTTATAAGTCAGTGTAATTGTTCAGATTGTTATTCTAAAAATGTAGTTTTTTTATTCAGATTAGCAGGAGGCTTTGAATGAGATGAAATGTCATAATGTCATAGTTTTTATGAAATGTCATAATTAACATAATTAAGCAGTGCCACAGACAGCGTTATATGTGCATGTATGTTATCGACTGAGTGTATTTATGTGTCTCTGTTTTCACAGTGAGGCTCTCAAACAGGATTTCTTCCGGCTGCCGGCTCAGGCCATGGTCTCGGTGAAGTGCTCCCC
>JAUZSZ010000115.1:29260103-29272381 GCA_034780575.1 Labeobarbus marequensis | reverse complement strand
CATCAACATCATGATGCAGGAGAGCTATAAACATTTTAATGTCAGCCACTGACAAGGCAAAGTAAACCTGTGATTGAGACTACTTCTTGTACTCTGAAGGTGAAACTGAGTGATGTTGCATCTTCCAGCTGCTGCTACAGTTACAGATGCATAAAAAGGCTTTAGTAAATCACTCAGGCAACCAAGAACATTACTGAAGCATGTGTCTGTTTTAGACATTATGTCTCTGTTGATTTGTAGCCCGCTTTTTATTATCTAATTACCAGCTATTTAAATGAAATGATTTGGAAACTAACTTTGAAAGGACTTTATTCAGAAACATTGGATTTGCTTAGGATGGCATTTAGAATTGCACAGGCATTCCTGCTTAAACTTCTGACCCAGTGATTTGATTATGCAGCTTGAATATCAACATTTTATATATATATATATATATAAAAAGGGCTTTCAGTTCTTTTCAACACAAAGTAAAGTATTTGCTACATCAAGGCTCCATTAGTTAAAGATTCAGAGGTGATATTGAGATGGGGAAATGTATTAAAAGGTTCTGTAGAACAAAGTAATGAATTCAGAATCCAAGTTAAATGTGGTGTGTGTGTTTAGAATTTTTAAAGTTTTTGTCCATTTTTGTGTTTTGAAAAGAAGTCTCACATAGTCTCAGTTTACTTTTTAATGCAATAAACCAGCAATATTGTGAAATATTTAAAAATAACTGTATTTTATTTGAATATATTTTATTTTCAGCAGCCATTATTTCAGCCTTCAATGTCCCTTGATTTTTCAAAAATCATTCAATTATAGGCAAAATGACAAAAATATAAAGTACATCCTTATTTTGACATTTTTCACTTTTTTTAACTTTTTTAATTTCCTTATCAGTGAAATTAAACAACTATCTTAGCCAGAGTCTGCTCTCTTTGATTAAAAGAACAAAGCTGTACTGTCTGTACTAGCCAAGTGAAAATCATCTGTCATAGTAAGATATTGCACCATCATTTCCAGCCAAATTTATAGCACGTTCTTGACACCACAATAAATACCATCTGTCAACGCGACACACTGTTGCGTCTGCTTTTAGCCAAATAACCTTGACTGCAGAGGCTCCCTTTTCCGCGGCATGTCTGCTCGTAGAATAAACAGTGACTTTGTCTTAGTTGCAGCTTTTTAAAACTACGATTTGATTTTTTAATGTGTTTAATGGACATTGATTTGTGAGCATTGATTGCTCAGATGAGTTGAGAGACCCTGTGGTCTACTCCAATAAATAGTCTAACCTTCACATTTAGCCGAGATTGCACCGAAATTTTTGACGTGACAGAAATGGCCTGTTATTCCTCGGTAGGATCCAGTCATTAAGCTCATTAGTTACAGGTGGGCGCAGGTGCCGATGCCTCCTGGCTGGGTTCCCTGAGGACCGTTACCCACAGCGGCGTCTCAACACAGACTTGAGCAGGAAAATAGCACTGAGCACATCCCAACTAAAGAGATCTCACACACAGAGGGAAACGCACTGTTGCAGAAGATGATTAGAACCTGTGTATATAAGAGGAGACCTTCACTCCACAATGCTGTTCTTCTACTTTTTTGATGTGCAGACTCTTCTGCTTTTTTTAAAAAAAATTTGACTGTTCATTTTGCTTTTGGTTATTTTAGGCTGTGTTTGAAATGCAATACTACTGTACTGCATGCAATACACTGTATATTGCCTACTTTTTTTTTATCTGAAACTGCATATTAGTATACAATATACAAAGAGAAATATCTTATATTGTTGTCACATAAACTTTTTAAACACTGCAGAATTTGTTAATAGTATGGTACATTTCTTAACACTTTACTCCTCTTCAAATCCAATTTGGATACCTGAGCTTAATCCTACTTGTGTAATTAGGGATGCACAACATTAAAATTAGGGCTGATACGATAAGCCAGTAAGTATTTTTCATGACATAGTAGATAATGCTATCATGCTATTTTGTTTACATTTATTAAAATACATAAAAATACTAAAAATCAGTCATTTTAAGTGATCCAATTTAGACATCACAATAATACAATGTTCAGTATTTAATAGTGGTTTTTATTAGTGTTTTTTAAATAGACCCTAGATGATTAGTTGATTTGCTAAAAACAGAAAAGGTCTTCCTTCGCTTTTTTAAATAGTTTTGCATACAGATGCCCATTGTTTTAAATTTGGCATTTTCAGGCTCCCAAAACATTGTTGTTGTGTCAATGAATGGCCAAAATTCATAAAAAAGCTTTCAGCTTGAAAGTTTCTCAGCTAGTTAAAAACAGTGTAAATGCCCCCTCAGATGATTAAATTTAGGTGATGACAAAGGTAATCTAAATGTAAAACTAGGAGAAATGGGCATGCAAAGTTCAACATCCAATATCAACTAATACAATAAATGAAAAAAATAAATAAAAATGATATAGCTGCAATACATTTTGCAACCCTAAACTGGAAAATAAATAAATAAATATATAAGTAAATAAATAAATGTAGAAAAAGTTTACACTCAGAAATTGCTAGCAAGTTTCACAATTAATTACGAAGAAATGGCAAGTAGCACACTGAATTAAAAATAAAATTTTCTAGTAAAACATATTCCTATGATCTTTATTTGCAGCTTCAAAAAATAGTTTTTTTTAATGTATTTATCAGCAGGTCAATGAAGCAGGTTTCTTTCTGTGAATAGAGAAGCCCGTGTGGAGGTGAAGATCACTAATGGCTCGTTTCCACCGAGCGGTATGGTTCAGTACAGTACAATACGGTACACAATTATGTCCGTTTCCATTGTCAGAAGTTGTGAATGGTACCAAAATAGCGAACCATACCATATTACTTTTTTGGTACCCTTCCATTGGGGTACCTAGCACAGCAAAGGGTACCAAAAGGGTGGAGCTAAACTCACTGCAGAAATTGATTGGTTGAAGGGGATAAAGCTCACTCATTCCGCTCTGCTGTCCATGTTGGGCTTATTTACATCAGAGTGCGCAAACACAAAAAATATAACAGTGTATTTTATGATATTATATATATTCACACAAACAATAGCCGTTTCTCAGTATACGTTCTTGTGGACTTGTGAAAGGTCATTGCCCAAAAACCCGCGTAATTTGAAAAATATTACTGTTATCGTGTCATGAAATGTAGTTTTAAGAGTTTTTCAGGTGAGAATGTAGTTGTTTAAAAGTCGTTGGCAGTGGAAACGCAAGCTGGATCAGGTTGTTCCGTCCCGAATCGTACCGTACCGTACTGTACTGACCCATACTGCTCGGTGGAAACGAGCCATAAAACCATCTCATTAGACAAGCACTGTATAGGATTTCTTTCTGAAAACACTTGTCCATTTTTGTTTTTTATTACTTTTTTCTTTTAAATAAAAAGTGATATACACACTGCTTACTTCATATGTATCAGTGTTTATGTTTGACAAATAATTAGATTTTATACAGTAGAAATCATATGCATAAACAATGTTCTTTAAAAGGATAGTTCACCCAAAAATGAAAATTCTGTCATTAATTACTCACCCTCATGTTGTTCCAAACCCGTAAGACCTTCGTTCATTTTCAGAATACAAATGAAAACATTTTTAATGGAATCCGAGAGCTTTCTGACCCTGCACAGACAGCAATGCAACTGAAATGCTCCCAGACCCAGAAATGCAGTAAGGACATTAGTGGATCAACCGTAATTTTACGAAGCTACAAGAATACTTTTTCTGCGCAAAGAAAACAAAAATAACAACTTTATTCAACAATACTTCTCCTGCAACATTTCTAGTTGTGTTGCTGTCTTTGGAAGGTCAGAAATCTCTTAGATTTCATCAAAAATATCTTCATTTATGTTCCGAAGATGAGCAAAGGTCTTGTGGGTTTGGAACGACATGAGAGTGAGTAATTAATGACAGAATTTTAATTTTTTGGATGAACTATCCCTTTCAGTCAAAGATAACTGAAACAAAATCATTAATCATTTTATACATTTAAACTGAATCACATGCACAGGACATCAGCATGCAACATGTATATTCAAAGACAAATATCCTTTAGCAATCTATTTTTACATTATCTCTTATTTACAGTATATTATATGGTGGCTGAGAGAGCTCAACGCGCTGCAAATAGAAACAACACCTGCAAATTAAGAAAACAACTTCGTCAATTTTACAACACATGTGCTGCAAATGCTCACAACACAACCAAATAAAGAAACGTGCTGCAAATAAAATTCAATATTTGGTTGTGTTGTGAGCATTTGCAGAACCTGCTGATTGTTTGAAACAGTTTTAAAGTTAGTTTTAAAGGAAAAGTTCACCCCAGGATGAAAATATGATGAAAACATACCCTCAGGCCATTTAAGATGTAGTTGAGTTTGTTTTTTCATCAGAACAGATTTGGAGAAATGTAGCATTACATCACTTGCTCACCAGTGGATCCTCTGCAGTGAATGGGTGCCGTCAGAATGAGTCCAAACAGCTGATAAAACATGACAATAATCCACAAGTAAAAATGAATATCTTGTGAAGAAAAATCTGCATGTTTGTAAGAAATAAACTCCTCATTAAGATGTTTTAACTTTACACTGTTGCTTCAAGTCAAACAGATGTCCATAATTCATAATAGCACTTCCTCCAGTGAAAAAGTCCATCCCCTGTTGTTCTCTCACATCAAAATCCAACAACATATTTGTTCAGAACTCATTTGTTTTGGACTGTTTTTTTGTTTGTTTGTTTGTTTTTGCTTGTAACTTGTGCAAACTTGATTTGTGCATATTTATTCTCCTGATTCAGATAATTTCAAATGACTTTTTCACTGAAGGAAATGTAGTTGCTACAAACATGCAGCTTTTCTCTTCACAAGACGTTAACTGATGGTCTGGAGTTGTGTGGATCACTTGTGAAACAGCTGGATTTTATTTTTCTTTTTTTTTGTAGATAAAAAATCATGGGGTCTCCTTCTAAAAACTGATTTCAATCAACTCACATAATAAATCTAGCTTCAAAGGTAAGTTACGTTTGGATGATTGACAGTTAACAGTATGTGTCAACTTTAAGAGGTGTAATGAGTTTTTACCAAATTGCGCAGATGTTACAACTGTATGTGAAGTTGAAATTCTCTTCCCACTAGATGCCTACACCTACAGGATTTCTGTGCCCTACATTTCTGACGCTAATCGTTGTGTGACGGGATGCGAATGCTCAAATGATGATCCTGATGAAAATCTAAGCTTAATAAGAGAACGAAGTGCAGTCGTGCAGTTGTGTTGACGTCCATGTGCATAATCTGCCAAAGAGATACTTTGAATGACAAAATATAAGATTAAGGAATGGAAAATGGTCTGACATGCGTGTGGGCCCTGTAGGAAAACATCTAATGTATTTTAGGCTTTGAACAGAACATGGTTGAATATCATCCGTATACCGTCTACGCAGTATTCTCCAATATATAGTTTCTTCTCAGTTGCGATGGGGACATGCATTCTTATTATGCTAAAGGTGCATAAAGGTTGTCAGGTTTTTCTGAAGTTTCCGCATTCAGCCTGTGAGGCAAGCAGCAAGTCGGAACATAAATTCACATTCTCTATATAGAAACTTGTTCTTTAGAAACTATTTGATTTTACATATTTTTTCCTCAGAATATGGTAGCACCACTTACAGTAGAAAATTTAATTTACATATCAAATCAAATGTGTTTTTAATTAACACTTTATTGAACAGATAAATTGTCATGCAAATGGCATTAAAGATGTGGCATTTCCATGCAAATGCATCGTGCTGGTATTAGATTAATTATTTGTTGTGGTCACTATACTTACATTGTGTCCCATTTCCATTTTCAGAGCTTCTCAACATGGAAATGGTTCGGCAACATTTATTGCTGAAAGTGTTGAATAAATACGAAGAGAACAAATTAAAAGGGGAATTTGTTTTCCTCTGGGGGATGTTTGAGAAAACTACTTCAGAGTTAAAATATGCACATTAAAATCTAGGCCAAAATTCTAGGAAAAGGAATATGTTTTATTTTCACTTTTTCTTCTCGAATAGCAGAATATTTTGATTTGTTTTGACACACTTGTGCTGACTGTTCTTCCAGCCACTACATTCTTCATCTTTTTTTTTTATCTGATTCCCAAGGCTATGTGATGTATTCCATCTAACAGGGAACATTCTCACATCTTTGGTTAATGTTCTGGCAATGTTCTCTTAATGTTGTGAACAAACTTTCTTTCAGTAATGTTAATAGAATGTTTGTTCACAGTTATCTGGTCTTTAATAATGTTCTCAGAATGTTAGCACAAAATGTTATTTATACTTCATTAATTGAACGCTTTTCTTCTAATATGTTGTAGTTGGATGTTCATCTTACCTTTTCTAAATGTTAGGACTTGTTCCAGAATGTTCAAAATAACATTCCTATAATGTTTGCCAAATAATAAAAAAGAGATTATTCCCTTAACATTCGTATAATCATAAAAAATGTTTGTAAAACATTTATATATAGATAAAACATATTTAGAACATATTATTTTTATTAGCTGGCTTGTGGGGTTTTTCTTCAACTGCAGGCACTTTTATGTCCAAGGAGTTGATTTTAAACATAGTTCAGCTTTATTTATTTATTTTTAATTTTTCCATATGACAGTTCTGCAAACACACACTATTGTTTCAGAGTCAATCATTCTCAGCAGTGTTTTGAAAGCATTTAAGTGGTCAAGGTTTAGCTAGTTAACCCCTGCTGGTGGATGCCATAACTACACCTTCTGGAGGCAAAAAGCTCCAATATAACCAATATAATAAATCATTAACAATAAATGAACCAGGATGCACTTCAGTCGAAACATTGCTTGCACAAGCTCTCAAGGTTATATTTTCTGGTTATCCCCCCCCCCCCCCCATTTGTTTCCTTCACTATAGGCAGACCCACAAATGCATGGTCTTTTTTTTAATGTAGACTGTTATGGTGGTAGAAAAACGCATAACTGCAAGTGGAGAAGAGGCAGTCTTGTTTGAACTGACAGAGAGATTTAAATCTCAACATATAGGTTATCAGGTCAATATTTGCCTGTTTCAGTATGACATGCTTTATAGTGACTCATCAACAGGAGCTATAAATAGACGGTTCAGCCTCAAGGTAGTTTGTTTTGTGTTCTTGAATGTGCTGCTGTTGTGATCAAGGCTCAAAATTTTACCTTCTTTTCCTTTCATAGTTTTTGTGTTCTATTATTCCAATCAAGGCTTTATTATTTGAACAAAATGCATATAGGGGGAGACAATATTCCAGAAGCTTTTGCTGTCTTTTTAAATGAAGTTTTAAAATATAATGTTTGATATGTCAGGTGTATCTTTCATAAGGCATTTTCACATTTTGATTTAGTTCTTTATTAAATAAAGTCTCATAGTCTATGTATTCTTTAATCTCTGTTGATGTTACAGTACAGGAAAGCACAAAGAAAACTTCAACTAATTCTTAAATGCGCTGTACACAGTGAATCAAAGAAAAGAACAGCATAATATATAAACAAATTATAATAATAAAAGAATACAAAGCCCTTCAGCACAGTTTTGGGTGAAATGCCAAATAGCAAAAGTTATTAAAATGCGCCAGCAAGGCTATGGTTGTAATTTCATACTTTCAGAACATTTATATGCATGGAATCAGAGCTGTTGAGAGCTCTGCATCAGAGTCATTTCTAAACAAGTGCAGCACAACCAAGGACTGATGCAACCTTCCATTTCCAGTGTGACAGGCAGGAAATTATAGCCTATCAGCTGTGATATCTTCCATGACTATTTGATCAGACTGCTAAATACCAGGGCAAAATAACTGGAAGTCACTTGCAATGTGTTGAGGTCATGTGACAACAATGTAGCATTCTACTGTTTGAAACATAGCTGTTTTATGCAAAGCTGACATTAATGCAGTTATACTGCAATTATACACTGCAAAAAAACAAACAAACAAACAAACAAAAAAAACTTGTTTCAACTTAAAATAATTTGTTACCCCACTGCCTTAAAATTTTTAGTTTAGGCAACTAAAATATTCCAGTTGTCCCTGAAATTAACACTGAGTAATTTAAAATTTCAAGTTGACTAAACTAAAATAAGTCAGCGGGGTAACAAATTATTTTAAGTTGAAGTAACTTTTTGAAATAATTTTTTTACAGTATGAACGTGCATAAATAGGTGAATATTATGAGATCAATGTTTCCACTTAAAATGTTTAATACAGAAATATGAAATTCTATGAAAATTAATAAAAAATCTATACTTTTAAATATGGAACTAAAACCGCCAATAGGTGGCGACAGGTCACTGTATTGGTATTAATTGAGTGAGTCATTAAACCTTTCGTTTGTTCAACCGATTCGTTCAAAACGCCAAATTCGCGAATTAAGCAAGTTACTCTTTTCTATGAATTTGTTTGGAGCTAGTTTAAAACAGACAAGATTGACTATACTGTGTTTAAAATGTAAGTAGCTACTCTAACTCACCTATCGAATCATTCATTCAAATGATTCGTTCAGAAACGATTCATTTAGGATTCATTTTGTAACAACGCAGTGTTGATGCACAACGGTTCTGCTTCTGCTTTGTTTGAGCTATTTTCACATAGTAAGAAAGACAATATTGTGTCTAAATGTAAGTATTCACTTATATTAGCTACTGAATCGTCCATTTAAATGATTTGTTCAGAAAGGAGGATTCTTTTAGTAACGAAACATTGTTGCATGCTGATGCACAACGGTTCAGCTTCGGCTTTGTTTATTGTTGTTATTTTTACATAGTAAATCAGACACTATTGGGGTTATTGTGTCTAAAATATAAGTTCTCACTTAATATTATATTGTGTTGTTTGCTGAACTGCTGTGTAAAATCAAAACTATGTGCTTACAGCACTCTTGCCCATGTGGTAGGCTTTTGCAATAGGCCTACAAAAAATATAACTGTAAATATTAGAAATAGAAACTCATTTCTGTCGCCTTATCTTTCATTTTGGAGCATTTTTATTCATTTTAGTATCATTTATACCCCAACTCCGTTCAGTTCAAACCTTACCAATACACATACATTCACTTCTTAACATATGCACTTCTGCATATCAGGAACTCAAGCTTCACAATCTGTATGTTTTTAATGACTATATTCAATCAGAATCATCATAAAGTAGTATTCTGCACTTCTGTCGGTACCTCTGGCTCCCTGTTTGAAGTGTCATGCAGAGGGGAATGAAAACACCCCCAGGAGACCGAACAGAGCTTCTTTTTTAATAGCGCTTCCCTTGCTCATCATTAAATGACTTCTCTCTCTCATTCTCCAGAGGTGCCCTGCTTGTCTCTGGGTCTGCTGACATGAGGGGTGAAATTAAAGAGAAAGAAAACCAAGGCCAGCACCCCCGAGCCACACGGCCTTTTATCTTCCAGAGAGCAAGGAGTCATCGGCAGTTTAATTTAAGGCCTGAGTCTGCCAATCAGCATGCGTGTTGTGTCTCAGAGGACATGGATGGTTTGTGATGTAAGGTCAGTGTCTGAAGAGAGAAGTCCAGAGCGTTAAAGGCCTTAAGAGTAAAATCAATACCTATAAATTAATCTGCACAAAATGTCATTCAACCAGAGTTATCGAGATGATGCACTGACACCCTATTGTTCCTCATATGAAAGATAAAAAGCTCATTGAATCTGTATTTAGAGACATATATTTAGATTTATATTTAGCTCACGTGCATGAAAGGTAGGTTTTATTCGTAACTGAGCCCCTTGACCTTGCTAGTGCCATTGAGGTAGGACCTCACAATATTGCACAATATGCTGTAATTAGACTGCAGACACACATTCATTAAATTTATATTTTGTACAATGCGTCTGATGATGTACTGTTTTGCACTTTAACAACTGCAATAAAGCATGTTGCTACACACATCAGCTGATTATCATCATTCAGTGGGACAGCTAAAAAGAATGATAAACATAAACTTCATCAGTAACATGAACAAACATCATTTGATAATGCTTTAGGGAGATATTAGTGTGTACAATTAAAAAATAGACATCCCTGATTGGAGGTATTGTCATAAATTTCTTATTTGAATGTACATGAACTATACTTACCTGTTGTGCATTATATAGTGCCCAATTTAGATTTATTCTGATGTGCATACAGTTTTGTTTTTAAAGACTGGGGCTAGTTGTTACATTTGACTTCAATCGGTATTTCTAAGGCTTGGTTTAATTATTTTTTTCAAGTAAGTTTCTGTATAGACACATTAAACAGTCTATTTTAGGCTTTTTAGCTCAAATTAAAACAGTTGTGAAACACAAAACAGCTCATGAAACAGCACAAAATGTGCATTATTTTTAAGCATTATTTTTTTTTATAATAAAAACAGTAAATTACAGTAAAGTAAGATACAAAATATAAAACATGTGACTTGTCCCGACCTTACATTTATGAAAAATAACCTTGTCCTCAGAACTCAGATCAAAAATGTTAAGAAAAATGACTAAAATAAAAAAAAAAAAAATCAATATACAAAATCACTGCTAGAGAACAGAAACGTTTTTGGTTTTTTGATCTGAAACTGGTCTCCCCTTCCACTAGAAATATGTCTTATATAAACAAGGCGTTATTCCTTTCCATCTTCAATAAATGGCACAAAAATGACTCCTTTTTGTTAAAAGTATTTTCAGAGTTTATAAAATCTGACCCCTGATTTCACGCTCTTTCTTGCTCTTACCTTGACTTCTCACCTGAGTTCGTTTGAAAGTGTCCAACACACATGTAGTTGCCTTGGACACTTGAATGCAGAGTCAGAGGAAGCATCACTTAAGAGAAGATAAGAAATTGGCCAATTGGTCATAGCTGATTTAGACTGTAGTGTCTATATTGATGTGGCTGTATCTGTATTCAGTCCGCAGATCAGGAACCATTGTGGAGAGCCACTTAACAAGAGATAAACTGACCTGCTGGACCCCAAGAGGCAGTTCAAAGGGAAGTGAACATTAGGGACACTTTTGATCATCGCTTTAAAGAACATGAGGTAATTTGTTTCTCCTTCTCATGTGTTTTAATGGTAACTGTGTCATTTTGGTATTAGCTCTATATTGGAGGATTGGGTTAGTAAACTCAGTCTAATAAGAAATGAAATATTAGTGAAATAACCTTTTTAGGAGCAGATGACAGAAAGCTTTAGTTCATTAACTTATTTGTGCCACAAGGTGGCGCTGGAGTTCAACGAATAAATCACATCATTCCCGGATGCTACTGACTATATAATTGTGTAGTTAGACACAGTATGTTTTGTTATTGAACACAAATGTATGATTTAATATGTTTAAGTATTAAATGCAACTAAGGGCTATAAACAAATCTTTTGACAGAGTAACCATTTAAGGCTTATTTTTATGTTGTGTTAACATACATGCAGTTTAATATGCAGAGGAAGGCATTTGTAGGCTGATTCATCCGAAGACAAATGTCAGACGTGGAAATCTTAAATTCATTTTAGATTTTAAATTTTTTTGTGGCACAGTTACAGGTCATTACAGAACTTCTTGATGCAGTGATATAAGTGGAGGTCAGCTAAGGGAATGTTTTTGTAAAGTTCAAAATGGCTTTGAGAACTGTGACAATTATATTGTTATATTGTGTTCTTTCTGGCAGCAGGTTAAACTCCTTTAATAAGAATTATGTCATTAGCAAAAACCTCTTAAACATGATCATTCTGGGGCTTAAAGGGATCATTTAGCATGCAAAGTGTAATCTGTTTGTTTTGTTTTGTTTATTTATTTGTTTTTGTTTTTTACCCCATCCAGTATTACGATATGTGCTAAACCTCTTTCGATTCTCACATTGCAGGATGCAACAGAAAATCAGCATAACAGATATATTAACTTTTGTCATGGAATATGCATGAAGATTAATCAAATTTATCTTTAGTTGCCAACCTTTCTGCTTACATTCAAGTTTCAAATGTCTGAAAGTAACAACTAAAACCAATTTTCAGGTAAATATGAACATTTTACTAAAAAAAACATATTATGTATGTTATATTACAACTAGTTAAAAATTAGTTAAGTAGAATACAGCCCCCACTGTTCAACACAGCATTAAACGCCCTATGTAATGTAACATTAACAGAAAGTAATATAAAAGTGTGTGTGTGTGTGTGTGTGTGTGTGTGTGTGTGTGTGTATACAAACCCGATTCCAAAAAAGTTGGGACACTGTACAAATTGTGAATAAAAAAGGAATGCAATAATTTACAAATCTC
>JAUZSZ010000115.1:29155424-29166380 GCA_034780575.1 Labeobarbus marequensis | reverse complement strand
TTTATCAGCTGTTTGGACTCTCATTCTGACGGCACCCATTCACTGCAGAGGATCCATTGGTGAGCAAGTGATTTAATACTAAATTTCTCCAAAACTGATAAAGAAGCAAACTCATCTGTATTTTGGATGGCCTGAGGATGAGTGAATCTGTCTATCAGCATGAAGTCTGGTGCAGTTGTGACAAATTCTGACCAATACTGAATCAGGAAAGATCTGTCCTGTTAGCATTAAAAGCATCCATTGACAGTTCTATTTGTTTTTGTGTGCCTTTTAGGGACATGTTTATGTATAGTGTCTAATTAGAAATTCTGTCTGTTTTTGTACATCCAAAATTATTAATGATTATTTCACAGACATAACTTACAAAACAGCATGACTATAAAGTTATATTTATGGACATCTAGTTTACCTCCTGATAAGCATCTGAAACAAATCTTTAAAAGAACTTTGGCACATTTAATGGTTAGTTCTTCCAAAAAAACTGTTGATATGAAATTGCAAATTTGAAAATCTGTCAAAAATGTTAAACATTTCATAGCACGATCTTCCCTCAAGAAATGCAGTCTTTTGCTGTTTATTAGGAACACATGAACAACTCCATCTGGATTTAATCTTGTTAATCACATTCTCTTTGTGGAATCTGTTATTTTTTTGTAGTTCAGTTTAATAACTCAAATGACTTGTGTAGATTTTAATCCCTAGACATAATTTTTTCGACCAAAGATGATTTCTAAATCCCAGAGAAATTTTGGGGACCATGTAAGTGTAATATTGTTTTAATAACATTTGTTGGTATCCAGCATTATGAATGTAAGCACTTTTATGTTGAAATGATGGCACTTGCTCGGTATGGTACATTTTAGATTATTGGTGATCATTGAGATTGAGACGATGATTGTAATGGTGCATATGTAGGTCATCACTTCATCTCTGCTGCTCAGTACAATATACAATAAGGTGAATTCAGTCTGGTCTGTGTGTTGTATGTTGCTCATAGTTCATTCTGTTGATGTGGCATAATTGCTAACTGTTACATATCTTGTCTTTTTCATGTTTCTTTCAGGGTTAAAATTGAAGTGCTCATTTCTGCAGCATTAGTGGCACCAAACAGAACTGCAGTCTACTCTATATCCTCTGAACGATATGATGTTATAATTGCCATTATTTTTATTTGTGCAATTGTTTAGTGGCACAGAAATTATACACTTCACTTTTAGCTTCATAAATGTAGGTCTGATAGTTTTCAGTCAGTA
The DNA here is from genome assembly GCA_034780575.1 of Labeobarbus marequensis. Classification (NCBI taxonomy): domain Eukaryota; kingdom Metazoa; phylum Chordata; class Actinopteri; order Cypriniformes; family Cyprinidae; genus Labeobarbus; species Labeobarbus marequensis. The sequence continues at coordinate 29,165,127 of JAUZSZ010000115.1, read as the reverse complement.
TTATGCATGTACACGCTTGTGCAGAAGGAAGCCAACCACAGGGAATGCCAGGAAGACATGGAAGAAAAAGGGCTGATTTTCAGGTGTCAGGCAATAATATTACAGGGCACTCATACTGACTCAACACCCATCAGTTGTAAACAGAAATAACCTTGTAACATCTGCCCGTCCTTGCATCAGAATCACAGCATGTCTTCAGCAGCAAACAGCAACTCTTCTGTACTGACATGTTTTATATGGATTGACATCATATAACCAAACGTATCTGAGGTGGTCTTCATTTATTCATAATGCCTTTGGTTAGCCATTGTGTTGTTTCTTACTTTTTTGCAGTTATATTGTATTTATTAACACCACGATTCAAAAGTTTGAGGTCAGTAAGATTTTTAAATGTTTTTGAAAGAAGTCTGTTATGCTCTCTAAGGCTCAAAATACAGTTAAGTAGTAATATTTAGAAAATATTATTGCAATTTATACAACAGTCCTTTCTGGTCCTCAAATCTGATTGGCTGAGAGTTTTTTTCTAGTGGTGTGACATTCTAGTGATAACAGAACTCCCAACATTTCACCGTTTGTATCACTCCGCTTGCAGTATTTCTCACAGCGAGTGTCAAGACGGATACCTAAATACTGTTTTCTGTCACAGAATGTAATTTTAAGTTTTTAAGGCCAGAATGTAGTTGTTCAGACTGGCTCTGATGTCTCTATAGTGGTTAAACATGAGATATCAAGGGTGTCGGTTTGATTTTGATTTTGTCATCACAACACACATAAACGGGGTAAAGTCTTTTTATGGTATCCTTATAATTTCATTGTAATTTATCTGTACATTTTACACCTCTGTGTGTGGAAGTATCTTATAACTGTTCATCCTCAAGAACTGAAAACCATCTTATAGTCTCTCATTATCTAATGTATGCAAGTCTGTTGTCTCATACAGCACAGAGGTAATGCCTGCAGGACATGACCTGGATTCCTGGAGGTCTCTTCTAGATCTGATGTTAATGAAGACTTGAAGAGCAAACAAAATAAATAAATATTGCCTTAGCAATTTATTCAATTATTTTTTATTTCCAGTATTTACTTTATTTCCAATTTTAGTGCTTAAAATGAATAAAACAGATAAAACTAAAATGTAAATCAAAATACAATAGACTTGTATAGTAATAAAATAATAATAAAACTGAAAATACAAAAATAAAAGTTAATTCAGAATCTTAGTAAAAACGTATACCATACATGTTTATCAATGTTGAACACAGTTGTGCTGCTTAATATTTTATGGAAAATGTGGAAAAAAAAAATCTGGATTATTTGATGAATGGAAGGTTCAAGGAAACAGCGTTTATTTGAAATAGATTGATTTATTTATTTTGAGTTGACAAAAAAAAAAAAAAACTTGTTGACCCCAAACTTGACACTAAAATTAAAAAGAAAACTAAGTGTTACAATAAGAAATTAGGTTAAGCATTTCATATTTCATTGCATAGTTTTTGTTTTTGTTTCGTTATTATTATACAAATCTGTCACTGCCCTTTTAAAAGGTATTAATTGGTACTATTAAGGGCTAGATAATGTGCAAACATGTACCTTTTAACTTTTGTACCTTAGGGTACCATCCTAGTGACAGCTCTGTAGCTTTTTTTCAGAGAGTGTACTGTTAATCTGACAATAGTGAAGCGTGTTTTCTTTTCTTCAGCAGGGCCTGGAAGGGGAGCAGGCGGCTGCTGGCGTATCAGTAATCAGTTGGCTTTATTTGGACTTGTCACGCACTCAAAGCTCAGCTGGCTACAAACCTCAGGCTTGATCAGAACAGGATGTGCTGGGAAAGCAAGATAAAGCACTTCGCAGGGACAGGTATATCCTACACACTTTCCTTCTATTTTAAATGCCCAATTGAGTGGTTGCGTGCAGATATGTGTGCAATAAAGTTAGAATGGTTATTTTTACTTGCCACTATTTTAAGCACAACTTAAATGTTTGAATACAACATTAAATGAGAAGTTTTGTTTTACAGAATCGCGTTGTTTCAAGGTGTTGCCAAAACTAATTTGATTACAAATGACTGCAATATTATACTGCATTTATTATCATAAAACCTTGAGTAATTATATAATTTTTTGACATATGCATTTATCGAGTGCTTTATAACTATATTATATACACCACTACATTTAATCACAAAAACTGTAAACTGAATGCAGTTTAGAATTCACAGAGCAGTCAAATGTCAGAAATGATATGAAGTAGAAAAATATAATATGATGGTATCATATAATAGGAACATACATATTAATCTTTTGCATATAAAATATAGTAGATCTAATACAAACCAGCAGTCTATTAACAAGTCCAAAAATATATTACAGCAGATCAAACATCGCTATTACAGTTAATATATATTGCAGCAGTTAGAAATTAGCAAAAATTAGTAATCATAATACATTTTATACACGTTAGTTAACAAACCCTGAATTTCCCCTTCAGGATTCCCCTAACTAGAAGGGACCTGAGGGACACAAAATGTATTTCCTTTCACCTACACAACATCATGTGCCATATATGAAATATCATATTCAACTTATAATAGACATAGACATTCAAAATAGTTTCACTGGAGACTTCCTGTGACCCACTGCGAGTATGTCCAGACAATATTTAATTGGGAAGGAACACAATGGAAGCGAACTGCGTTAAACCTGCCTATGTTTATTTTAATTATCTATTAATGCTAAGAAGTCTATAATAATAAGGCACAGACTTCAACAATGCTGTAGTGAGAATGGGGAAATATTATCAAGAAGAACAATAAAGTGCTGTAAGATTATACTGTACAAATGTCTCATTTTATGAGCTTTATAAAGGGACTTTAACAATGCAGCATAGGGCTAATTTGAGCTAAAGTAGCCTACCCTAAGCAACAACTGAACAAAAAAACTTACTTTAAGCTCAATGCAGTCATTTAAAATCATAACTAACTGTGTTAAAGTCAACGTGAAATGTAAATCAAGCCTTTCTATTTTTTTAACGCATGATTAAGCATTGCATATTAGTCCAAATGAATTATTTTTGTCTGCAATATTTTATTAAAATATAATGATCCAGCCAGTTTCATATAGATAAAATCAATTCATTCACTACAGTTTTTTTTCTCATTAAATATCTTGTTTCATTTGGAAATATGTCATGGAAGTAAAATGGGTTGCGAAAAAAATTCACATCGACTTAAAATGTTGGCATTAAAAGATTGAAGCATGATGAGAGCAAATTTTCTGAGGCTAAATATAGATCTGCTAGCTATATTTCAACTAGAAGAACTAGAATTAGTAACAAGTTTCTCGAATGAATAATGCTATGCATGTAGATTTCTCAGTACTCCATAAACCAACTTTTATTTGTTTGAATAGACCATGCAGTGTCCTGTTGTGTAGCTTCTGCTTTGCTATTCTTGCACAATATACCATGTATCAGTGCATCATGTAGTTACAGTAATGAATGGGTGTGTTTTTATGGCTGTAGCGCATTCTGAGCTTAAAAATAGTTTTTGCCTGAGTTTTACGTCTATAAATTACTATAATGCAGATATGAGAGATTCTTCAGTGTTTGTTTTCTTAGCCACCTTCATTTGGCAAAGTATTTATGTTGCATGCTTTAATTTCCCTTCAAACTTGAGGTCTCTGTCTCTTTTGAGTAGGAGTCTGAGACGCTCCTTCCAAGCTCTCCAGCAGTTCTGTGCTGTCGCGGAGCGTGACAGACACTTTAAAAGATCTGGGTTTAAGCGTGAGCCCATACAGATAGTCCATGCTGGGAGTTGTTTCTGCTGTAAAACTACACTGATGGACCAGCAAGGAGGTGAAGAGGAAAAGCTGTATCTTGGACACGTCTTCTCCAATGCATCTACGCTTCCCCACAGAGAAGATCAGCACGTTGGTGGTTAAGTCTTTGTTGAGAGCTCCATCCTCATCCAGGAAGCGCTGTGGGTTGAATACCTCTGGTTGGTCCCATTTGGTCGGGTCATGGTTCAAAGACCACTGGTTGACGAAAATGATGGTATCTTTAGGGATGGGATAACCGTTGATGGACGTGTCTGTGGTTGTGTTGTGGGGAATCGTTACAGGGACGAACGAGGTGAATCGCATGACTTCGTAAATGAAAGCCATGACGTATGGAAGATGAGGCTGGTCTGCAATGGTTGGGAGGCGACTGCGCTCCGCTACTTTGTCGACATCCTCCTGAAGACGTTTCTGGACTTCTGGATACCTGCAATGTAAGTGAAGACCAACATTTTCAACTTTCTGAGTTTGCGCAATCATCAAGGATTGAATCGAATATGGGTATTTCAAATAGGCGGATTAAACAACATTACTACATTTGGTTGGTGATTTAAATGGAATTGTGTTCAGTATCACTTCTATTTATAAATACACCCGGCCTCTTATCTCATCTGTGCTAGTATCCTGCATGAAGCAGTCATTGTGTTTGAGTTTCACAGAGTGGCCTACATGTTTAAAAGTGTTAGTGGGTCAGATTTCATTTTGTGTTGCTGTAACCTGCCCTCATTAGTTTCTGCCAATACCTGCACGGAAGAGTTACATAACACATGAGAGCTGTTTGGTGTTATTGAGACCCGTCCGTCTCTTGTGGACAATCTCTGAGTTGCTGCATTTCACACTTAAAGTGCAACGAAATTACAATGCTGCCATCATTCGCTCATCTTCATGTCATTCCAAACCCGTATATTTTCTTTCTTCTGGGCAACATAAAAGATGATGTATTGTAGCAAAAATGAAAGTGTTGATTTATGGTGTTCAAAACAAAAAAACAAAAGCAATTAAGCATATGCCCCTCAGTGCAAGATGAGTCATCATTATTTCTGACCTGTTTTACAGACTGTAAATTTGACATGCTATAAATCATGCACCAATGAGCAGCTTGAACATCCATATGAATTAGTAGTATAATTTTATATATTAAAATGAAATAATTAATCGAAAGACCTGAAGTTGAGTAACTGACATCATCCATTTAAGATGTAAATTTGTGGTGGACAAAACGCATTACCTGACAAGTAACAGAATGATCCATTGTAGAGCTGTGGATAGAGTGTCTTGACTGGCCCCAAAAATATCTGAGATGGTCGGTGGCACGTACTCTTTATCTAGAAAGACCCCCGGGCCCCCTGACAGCCCTTTATCCAGAGCAACGATGAAAGCGTCAGTCATGTCACGGACGAGGCTCAGTAAAAGAGTCTTGCGGTGCTCCGCCACTTTAGAATTAATGAACTCGGTAAACTCCTTGTTGAGCTCTTTGAACTGGTCAAAGAGAGTTTTGATTGGGTTTGGGAAGTACTGCAGCCAGGGCATCACATCCACGATGCTTCCAGCTCCGACTGTCTTGGTGAACTGATCGTTTCTGCCCACCACCTGCTGAAATTCCTCATCATCATACGAATACCGGTTACCGAAGCAAACGGCGCTCATTGTGTTCGCCACGGACACCACCAAATACCGGTGAGGCTCGAAGTACTGCTGCTCGCGGGTTTTGCTCAGAAACAAGCGGATGAGCTCTCCGATCTCGCACACGATGTGCTTCTCAAAAGTCTGCTTGGTGTGGATGTTGGCTGTGGAGAAGTTTCTCACGGTGCTGTGCGCGATCTTACGATGCAGTTTCCACCACTGGCTGTAATTACTGAACGCTATGCTTTTCCCATCGGACACGACCCGGAACGAAGCGAAATCGGGTCTGCCGGCGAAATCGACCGCTTTTTTAATTAGCGCCTCTTTAATTGCGTCTCCGTTCAGAACCACCACGTTTCGGCTGCCCAGTTTGATCTGAAACACGTCGCCGTATTTCTGAGCCATTCGGGTGAAGTAAAAGTGAGGCGAGGTACCGAGCTGAGCGGCGTTACCGATGACCGGCCAAGAGAACGGACCCGGTAACTGCTGCCGACCGGAACGACGCCAGAACATGAGCGTTAAACACACCAGCAGCGACAGTAAAACGCTCCGCGCTGACAGCTGAATGAAATCGCCCAGAACTGCCAGAGAATTCATCATCGGTGTATTTGCACGCCGCACAATCAATGCAGGTCCACTCTGAAGTGATCAAACGCAAATAACCTGTTGAGTGATTCATATGAAATAGAGAGTGTTGTGATGGTCGGTCTAAGGTGAATTTATCCAAGAATTTATCCACGACTAAATAGCACTACTGAGAGTCTCCTCCTTTACACACTCCTCTCTCTCTCTCTCTCTCTCTCTCTCTCTCTGTATGTGAAAGCGAAGATATGTTATATTTAACAATGCAAAACGTTTATTTGGTTATTTTACCATGGTAAAATGTTGTTCAAATTATGTTTAATAGTCTAAAGTTGTCCAGTGAATGGGGATTAGTAATAATACATATTTTTCCCTCACTTTATTTTGATTTTCTTCACATAAACAGATTACTTCATACAGTTACGGATACTTGATTGGCATCATGTATATTGTACTTATATCCCTTAGTAATAAATTATATATATATATATATATATATATATATATAATATATAAATGCAGCAAATAGATAAATACAATAAATGATCTATCATATGATGCCTATTACGCCTGAACAACATTCTACATGAACAAAAGGGCGGAGAAAGTATTTTTGCTTAAAGCAGAACGGTTATATGTTTTGAACATGGTAATGGGTTTTTTTTGTCTCTCGTCTGCTTCTTTTGTATTTGCAACTTCAGAGATCTGCGTGAGATTATGTGTACAGTGATGGTGACACAATGGATCAAACCTTACCTTTTATAAGGGACTAATGTTTGTCAGAACAATAATAGCCTTTACTTCCTTTATGCTTCATCATTGTGAAAAATAAAATAGATAAGCTAACGTGATGGAAAATTGTGCAATGATGGAGATTTTTTTGATAGTATTTTCTTTCCGTTTCCACCTGTTGCCACTAGGAGGACTTCATTCTCAACCAGCACTAAATGATATGGCACTTGCATTAATTAGCTAATAAAAGGGAAGTAAAGTCCTGAATTTGTTTGTTTTTAATTCTGCAATTTTTGAAGCTCGTATTTTGTATTAGCAGTCATAAGAGGGATGCCGAAATATTAGGCTACTTCAACAATTGTAAGCATAGCTATAACTTTATCTTCTTATTGTAAATATAGTTAATTAATAAATGCAGTTGCAATTCAAATATCTTGTCATTGTCCAACAACAAAAAATTATGTATTTTCATTTTTCCTACAGAAGGGCCAAATGTCACAATGTTTGATATGAAAACATCATGATGGTCACGATCCACTGTTTTCACAAAGAAGAAGCACAATTTCAAATTGTGCTTAAACAGGTAAATAGCTCAGTTTATTCAATTTCGCATGTTTTTCAACATTTTTTAAAACTCAGTTTAAATTACATTAGACTATTTGAAGGTTTGTTTAACACATAGCTATATTAAAATAAATATAAAATATTATTATGGTTAATGTAACTAACAAAATGTAAAAAATCGTTATAAAGACAGGTATATTAATAAAACGAAATTGTTCTAAAAATGGCGCACGCAGAGTGAAAGTGTGTTCAGTACCACGGACAGCGCGCGAGCACTTCTGCGCAATCACATCAAGTCAAATCGCTTGTTTTGATCGCCAGAGGAACACTGACTCTTTACAGCAAGCAAGACTTAAAAAACAACTTCCAATGAGGTATTATAACAGTTATTTTATAACAGTTATTTGATTAAATAACAGTTATTTTATTATTTAGTTATTTCAAGACACTGTGCAACTGTACATTAACAACTGGCTATGTGTGCACAACGTTTAGACAAATACTGATTCTTTTATTATTACGTTTCATTATTTTCCACATTCTAAAACAAAAAGTCATCAAAGCTATTTCTCATAATGAACTTCATAAGTTGCATGAAGGGATGGTTTTTAAACAGTTCATAATTAGTTCACATGTATGCTTGACAACTGTTAATCGCTTTTTATTCATTATCCGGCCAAATTTGTGACCCTGTACCACAAAATCAGTCATAAGGGTCTTTATTATTTTTTTTAAATGAGATCAAATAAATAAGTTTCTTTTGATGTGTGGTTTGTTAGGATAGGACAATATTTGGTCGAGATACAGCTATTTGAAAATCTGGAATCTGAGGATGCAAAAAACTCAAAATACTGAGAAAATCGCCTTTAAAATAGTCCAAATGAAGTTCTTAGCAATGCATATTTCTAATCAAAAATTAAGTTTGGATATATTTACGGTAGGAAATGTACAAAATATCTTAATGGAACATGATCTTTACTTAATATCATAATCTACCCGTGCTACTTAAGACTTCAAATTAAGGAAAATTATACATATGGAGTTGACAAAAAGGCTGCTGTATAGCTATGCGCAAAATATTGTAGTTTTATAATATTGAATTATTATTGTATTATTTAAATATTGCGTAAATATGTCTCTGTCGATGTGGCAGTGACATGCGCCTTTTGATTTTGGCTTTTTTTAAGGATTAAGGATAGTGTAGTTTCGTTGATTTTTTTAAATAACAGTAGGAAAAAGAAGCGAAAACTTTAGGACCCAGCGGACACACGCCACACCTCTAAAACAAGAATAATTCTCTCATTTAATTTGATTAATTTAGCTGGTTAATATTACTATTTATAGATCTATATACCTTTACTACTATTATTATTATTATTATTATTTTTAAATACGCTTGTAACATTTTTGCTTTAAAAACCTTAACCTTAATCAGGTTAGACGCCATATTCAATTTAACGCGGATGAAAACGAGGCTGTGAGGATTACAGGAATTTTCGCCAGAGATTTCCTCAGCTGAACGACTGGTAAACAACAGTAAACCATTGAACGCACTATACTGTTACTTTCTGTCAACATTAAACAGCAGATATTCGCTTAACGTTTTTCAACAAGGAAATGTTTCGTTCTTCTCTGTTAGTCTTCTCATTTTTGAAACAACACAAGGTATAGATGAATTATTTGATATATTTCATGTTCAGTGCTTCTGTTTCTTTCAGTTATGGTCTCTACACCGTTTAATTTTTTGGGAAAATTGGAAAATGTTGACTTGTGGTCTCCCTGTGAACAGACTATATCGACCCCAGGCCTCTTACTACATCAAAGAGCCAGACCATGCTGAGACAGGCCTGACATACACGCAATGCTTTACTGTGGTCCAGGTGTTTCCAGGTAATTGTAAAGCCGTGTGTTGTCATTTTTATGTGTTTTATATAAAGCTTGTGCCAGTTTGACAGACTGCATCCTGTGAAATGCTAGACGTATATTACAGAGACACCAGAGGAACTGTATAAATGTATACTACAGTGGAAGATATACATAACATTAATTAGAAAAAAAATGATATAAAAATGATTTAAAATGGGTTTATTTAGATCAGGGGCCAAAGTTGATCCACGATGACCTTTGATTTGGCTCACCATGCCGTATCACAAGAGGAAGGAAAAAATAACTTATATTTGATATTTTTTGTTTTAACATTTTTATTTTTTGTTAAATATATAGCAAAGCAAATCTGATTTGAAAATAACTAAATGTAATATATATATATATATATATATCAATTATTTATTTATATTTTTAATTCAATACATTTTACAGTTACAGTTAGATATAATGCAGCATTTATGCAATATTTGGCCTTCGATTCT
>JAUZSZ010000115.1:29067704-29078057 GCA_034780575.1 Labeobarbus marequensis | reverse complement strand
TTCTGGTTTTGAGATGTTCTGTAGTTTAACATAGATAAAGCATAATGAGAAAGTAAGATGTATGTGCAAGCAAACAGGACAGAAAAACAATTATTTAAATTCTCTTCTAGAAGAAGCTTGAAGTATTCATTATTTATACTGATGTGCAAAAAAAAAAAAAAGAAAAAAAACATTTCTTTTTAATACTTGATCAAGCAAGTCAAGAGGGAGACATCAGCAACATAATAATAAAGTTGTTTAAAAATAGATTAAAGCAGGCAAATTAATGTAAATTAAATTTCATGTGGATAAGCACACAGTTATTGTGCCACTTTCCTGCTGTGTTTCTTCATTTACAGTTTTCTGAGTGTCATTCCATCCTCCTGCTCTTCCTTAAACTGCAGGGATTTTTCATTATTCCTAATTTGAACGTAATTTGAAATATAATTGGAACCTCAGAAGCAATTTCCCATCAAACGCCCCCAGAAAAGCTCAGCTCTGAGGTGTCTATTAAAAAGGTTTAAAACAAAAATTAAATTTACTGGGTTAAGATCATCTTACATTTTTTTTAGCATTTGACAATGTTTTTCTTTCTTTTTTCAACCATCCTCATCTTTTGATCTCTTTGTAGCCTATTTAAAGCACGTATGCATGTGTGAATCGGAAAACATTTCATATGCTTTTTCACAGCTCTGAATTAATAAATCATACATGGCATATTTGATATTTATAATTTTTGCTGTGTGATTTGTGCTCAATGTCTTATTGTGTGTGTGTGTGTAGTTCCTCACATGTTCATTTGGTGGCGCTGTGGCTCCTATGTGGCCACACTGATTGAAAGACTGGAAAATGGAGAGAAATGCAAAAGTCAATCCATTGGCATCAGTTAAATTCTGTCAAACTCCATGATATATGTTGCAGTGTAGGTGATGTGCTTATTATATTGCTTTCTATGTGTTGTTCTGAAAGAGCTCTTGATTATTTTGCTCTGGGATCCATGCTTCCTTCATGACACTTGTGAGTGTTTGTTTGAGATGAACTTAAGCTACGGTTCTGCGCTGGACAACAGTATTGTGTGTTGGTATGTCCATGCTGGAAGCGTTTGTGTGATTTGTTGGAGTTAATCAATGTATGGCAGGATCGAGATGGAGGGAAGGAGGAAAAGAGAGAAACGAATTAAAACTGGAATTGATTCTTTATTAAAATGACAAGCTTTATCTCATAGTGCTCAAACATGTGCATCCAATTCATTTATTTCATGAATCGAAACAATACCATAATCATAATTCATTCTGCTCTTTCGCCCCTCTGTTTACAGTTCAAAATCTTCCTACAGTTATGTATGATGCATTTTATTGAAGCGATTATGATTGATTATGCTCCATCCTAGACATTGCACTACATTGGATGTTTCTGCCAGCAGCATGTTTATAATGTGCTCTTAAAGTGGTCAGTATTAAATGGATATTATTCCCTTTTGGGCTGGAATGAAGTGTGACACTGCAAAGCATTTATCAGATGTTTTTCTTTTAAAGAAATTGTTCAGTTACACTGAGCTGATTTGATTTGCCGTCTCAACACTATAATCGAGGCAAATGCCACAAACTAAAAAAGAGAAGCCTTATTTGATAGTGATTACTGTTATTGCAAAATTAGTGTAAGTGAATTAGGGCTGGGTAGGCTATCGATATACATTTCCCAATGCAATGCACTTCTGATTAATTTAAGTAGGGCTATAGGCCTACAATATAGTATTTCAGTTAAAATGTCATTTTCGCTTATATTTTGGGGAAAATAATATATTAAACTATTACTGGCGGTAATAAGAACTTACTGATTTCAACTGACTCTTGAGTCTTTTTGAAGGAAAAAAGATCCAAATAAAAATAGTCAGTTGTTCATGAATTGATTCTGATCCATGACATGCATGCATTAAAAATTTTGTTTGTGAACTGGACTCAGGCATCATTGCATGCATCCTTAATACTAAAGTATTTTCTTGCCATTTATAGTAGTAAACTCTGGGCTTATTAAAACATGACTTAAATTAAATAGTGATAGCCTTGTTAAGCTATAGCCTTAAAAATTTAAATTCTACTCAGTTTGGTTATCTAAACGGAATTAATTTTCTTTCTGTTGAGCAGTAGGTGCACTCTCACAAAAACCAGGCTTTTAAATGTACGATAACCGCACACGCTGAGTTCTGCAATGCTCTTAATGCATTATTATTAGTTGTGCAGTGAATGAAACCAATGGAAAAGTTTCTTAATGTGTCTTCTTAACAGTCTGATGGACGTCTGATGTTTGGTTCTTTGGAATGATATTTGTAGATCTTCTGTCTTACATTATTGCTCCCAAGGACAAACATAAACAACAACAAAAAGTCAATCATTTCAACCAAAGCATTGAGTGACTCAGACTTCTGCGGATTGAGATGCCACTCAGGATTGTAAAATATGAAGGCTTAATGGATTTTACATATGATGCGATTTTATGGTTATTATAATGAAAGAGTCAGGACAAGGGTAAAAACGAACAAAGAAAAATGTATGCATTTCTAATTCGTACATGACAATAATGAGGAAGACCAAGGTGAACCAAGCAAAGGAAAGATAAGGAAGCATCGGAAATTAAATTGAGTTGCTCAGCTGTTCTATCTGTCTTATAGTAACTGAGGTTAAGGTGTCAGAACAGGTGCAGAAACACTTACACTCTCAAATACGAGAGAAGCTATTTACACTGAGTGCATTAGAGTAAATAGTTGATACTGTTTGCGGTAAATAGAACCAAATAGAATCTTAAACAGAAGTGATTGGGGAAAATTGTTGAAGCTCTTTTGTTTGCATATTTCAAACAGGCATTCATGATTATTAAAGGGATAGTTCACCTTCAGTTGCTGGTCCCCTTTGACTTCCATATATGGAAAAAAAAAAACTCTATGCAAGTCAATGGGAACCGGCAACTGAAGGTGTACTATCCCTTTAACTCTCTCTTCTTACATCATTATGCCAGTAGGTGGTGACAAGTGACTCTTTGTCTCTATGAGTGAGTCATTGAATCATTGATTCAAATGATTCATTCAAAACACTGATTTGTTTAGAAAACAAATTGTATTTATAAGTAAGTCACTGAATCATTCGCTCAACCGATTTGTTCAAAACAGTGATTCATTCTGGAACAAAACACCATTACTGTTCTGCGTTGGCTTGTTCGGAAGAATTTTTGTTGTGGAGAAATGTAAATAAAGTATCTGAGTATCTTAATTTAACAATAGTGTCAAAAAAGCAAATAATTTAGTTGTCATAAGGTCAAAACCATAATCTAATAAAATCTAATATTACCATGTATATAGGTGTGTAATATGAATATGTATTCTTTGAAGCAACTTGCACTGTAGTGTTTTTTTTTTTGGTTCAGGTAAATCTAAAGGGTCCACAGAATAAGGATATTCTAATGATCATATTATTCCAACGTTTTTGTGTATGTTTTCAGATCAACAGGTTCACTTTGAAGTTCATTTGATCATTTCTACAGAACAGCTTTGTTTGGGTGTGAGTCAGTCGTCATTCTAGAATATGTTAGTGTGTGAGGGGTTTGTAAAGCAGCTCTTATCAGTGAACAGACCAAGAGCATGAAGACTGAATTAAAGAGCAGGAACACATGCTCCAGGCTCAAGTACGGCAAACACAGTGGCTGTTATGTCCTCAATATTCTCTATTTATGTTTCATTTAGAAAAAAAAACAACAACTTATTATTAATGCCATGCCCAAACAATTCATCAAGCCTCTCTCTTTGAGTTTTCAGTTTCTCTGTACAAGGGCACTTCCAGGGTCTGAAATTAACTTGGATAAAACAACTTTTTTATAAAATAAATATTTAATATTTTTGACACACTCACAAATTCTACATTTCACATTTTTTAAAAATTAAAGATTATATTTATGTCCCTTTGACAGCTGAACTATTTGGCTTTTGTTTTTGAATGTTTGCAATAATGCAATTTCTGGCAACACTCAAATATGATAAATATGAGATAATCAGTCTCTGCCTCATAAAATGGTATCTGGCTCAAAAAAACATGAAGACATATTTTAATTTGTTAGAGGAATAAACATCTTGTTATAATATTTACCAAATTTGTCTCTTATATCAGTGTTTAATAGTGTTATTCCAAAAATTTGATGTAAACCATATTGTTTCAGTTCCTGATAAAGTTATCAGCCACTGCTGATACTTAACTAACCAATTCTGATTTACATTTGACACTTGACAAGTATTAATTTTGTACCATGGGGCCTGGGAAATACATTTTTGTTTTTGTTCTGTAAAATTCTGAAAGGACAACCAGAAGCAACACACACTGTTAAACATCCCCGCAAGTCCCCCTAAAAATAAAATAAAACAACATATCAAACAATGTCACCATGGATAGGATAGAAAGGTCAGATTCATTCACCATGACTGCAGGAGTGCGGCAGAGGAGATGAAATCTATTTGTCTATTAATTGACATTTGCAGGAAGATTTCAGGACACTTTGAATGGGAAATGGACTGGAGCGAGGGAGGAAGAGAGAGAAAGGAGAGACATGAGACAGGATAGAGAGAGACAACTGGACCCACAGTATCTGATGAATTGATCTGTCGTGAAGATTTGGGCTTGTGGGATTTAATGCACGTGAAAGGTTTTGATATCTTTCGTCTTGGATCCACATGAAGTAGAACAGACTTTTTCGTCTTCAGAAGATCTCATTGACAGAGCTGGAGAAGTGGAGTTTCGCTGGACCTTTGTGGCTCCATCTGCTGAAATATTCATCTTTAGTAGTAATTGAGATGCAGAAAGGGAGAACAAAATAAGAGGAAGAAATCTGAAGCACTGAATCTTCTTGCAGCAGTTCAGTTTCTCACAAGAACGCCACAGTATAGGACACGCATCATTAGACAACTGCCTGCTTGTGCCCTGCACAAAATCCAACTTTTAATTTGTCACACGCAGCCTATTCTAAAGGGTGACTGAACTGTCTAATGTAGAAAAAGTTGAGATTTCAAAAGGATTTATAATTTTCCATAGTGACAATGTTGATGGTGAAGGTACAATTCGGTTTGCTAGGATAAAACATCCAATGAATATTTCTGATGTTTTTTTAGTTATTGGAAGTTATTGTGTACAATTACTAATTGCTAAACAGTTTTGAATTTAGTTTTTCTTTAGCCATGTGGAATTTTGTCTTTCTTTTTTGAAATTCTGAGTTTATATCTCAGAATTCTGACTTTTTCTCAGAATTCTGAATTTACATCACTCAATTCTGAATTTATATCTTGCAGTTCTGACTTATTATTTTTTTCAGAAGTCTGAGTTTACATCTCTTGACTTTTCTTTGACACACCTTATATTTGTTATTTTTTGTTTCTGCCACGGAATCTCCTGGAATTGATTTTTCGTCTCAGAATTAGTCGTTTATATTGCTATCTTCACATTGAATTTTGATTTGTGAGATGAAGAATGTTGTGAAAACAAACTTTCATATTATGCAGCTTGTGTTTATGGTGTGTTGACTTGAAATATCTAGAAAAGTGTGTGTGTTAGGTTTATAGCTAATGAGACCTTCAGATGTGCAGTGACATTCAGGACACATTCGTGCGCTCACATGATGACCTTTTCTATAGGAGCCGGAGATTATTATCAGTCATATATATATATATTTCTTTATTTCTTTATTTTTTTTCTTTATTTTCTTTATTTTTTTTTTTGGTTGTTTGTGCCAGTGACTTGGTCTGGGTTTCAGAATAATAACCTAGATGTCACTGATGTGATATACATCAACAGTTTTCTGTGTTTGGTTTGGCAAAGCATCAGCAGTCCAGTATTTTTTATTTATTTATTTTTTTTTAAATCTTTTGTATGATTTTTGCAATTGGATTAGAAGTTATATGATGGCTGGTATTGGAAGCCGATGATAGCTTATCATGGCTTATTTCTCCCTGTTCAAATAGTATGCTTGCACCATGTCACAAAATTAACTGGTATTTACTTCAGGAGATACACATCTATTTATTGTTTGTAAATCAGTAAAATAGCTGTTTTGTAAAATTTTGTAGTTGTAGTTTTTAGGTAATTTTAGGTTTTATGGTTTGGTTCTGTATAAATGAAATTCTGTTGGCATGGCACTCAGTAAGTGTCTTGTTGTTATAAGAATCAATATGAAACACTTACTGTGCAGTGTAAACATGGCTTTCAGTGGTTATATGCAACAAAAACCATTAACAATTTAGTATGCAAAAAGATGTTACTGTTACTGTTGGTTAGAATAATTTTTCGTTTGAAGTTAAAAAAAAAAAAGATTAGGTTGAAATTGGTGTTTAAGTGGTTCAGGCTGAATTAATTACAGAAGTTTAATTCTTGCAGCTGCAGGTTTAGAACAACTAACCAGAATGATTGAAAATATCAAAAACAATTATATATATATATATATATATTTTCATTTAATCTAATAAACTTTGTTTTTAATATATTCTAATATTTTGATAAATGATTTTACTCGAGGCATGTAAAATGAAATATAATCTGAGACTGTCTGTCGTGGTGATTTTTATTTCAGGTAGTAAGGAGTGTTCTTGAGTTCAAATCACTTTAATGCTCAATAAATTCTGACATATTTATGCTTATAATAATAAAAAAAAAAATCAATTTCATCCACTAATATTGTAGCTCATTTTAAGCTTTTTACAGTTTACCAAGCAATGTAGCAGCTTTGTGCATTAATATAGAATTAAACTGATGCATAAAAGCATACCATCACATGAGTCCATGGCTATAATGAATTTCTCTGCACGTTTCTATAGCAGCGGGTCAGACTCCAGCAATAGCTCCTGTTTCAATTGTCCTTGGCTTCTGTTCACGAGTGTATTTGTGGGTAAATTACAGTGTGAATTCAGCTGCTCTTGTGACTTTCCTCACAGATCCATAATTCAAGGACTTAAGATTCTATTCAGGTGAGAGCGACAGCATGAATTTAAGCTGTTGAGCATGCTCTAGAGATGCAATTCATGTCATGATGCCCTAACCCACTGGAGGAGACCCATAACCCTTCCCTCTGATCGTGTCAGCACATGACGGGCTCACATTTTGTAAGTGGCTCAGAATGCAGGTGTCATGATGGCACTGAAAGCAAACGAGGCTGTAAGTTACACAGACATTTACACGGACGCGACGGACCCTCCGCTGAAGATGACAAGGGCAGGAAGCATTCACTTGCCTTTTACTGCAGCCAATAAACTTAAGCGTAAAATTGTCAGGCCTCAGGGTGTCATACTTAACAAAGAGTAATGTGAGAGCTGTTGGAACAAATACAATCAGCTGAGGATTTTATGATACTTTTAAAGGCTGTTAAGAAATCCTGAAGGAAGCGGCAGCTGTACATGTTCATTCATTTGGTTATGTGTGATATGTTGTTAGTTTGAGTATGAGGTAGAGGACATGCATTTTTATGCATTACTTTGTTGTGGGCTTTAAAAGTTAAAGAGCCCCATGGAGAAAATCAAGTTTTTAATGTTATTTCCATGTGCAACTTCATCAGTCAACACACTTTAGTTTAGGGACCAATTCTCATTATTAACTAGTTGCCTTTTATTAACATATTGACTGTTTATTAGTACTTATAAAGCACATATTCTGCATGACCATATTCTATATCCCTAATCCTACCCAATATCAAAGTCATAGTTAATGGTTTGTTAAAAGTGAGAATTGGACCTTAAAATATAGTGTGACCAAGGTTTCTATTTACAATGTGTATTTGCAGTGTAGCCAATCACAGACACATTTGTTGACTTCTGGAATGCTGTGGCCAATCAGAGGCGTTTAAGTTAGTCAGAATCCACTCACAGCTCAAAACGCTGGAGTTTTTATTTCAGGCCTGTCATAAGTGTTGACACTTATGAGTAAATAAGAGATTCATTACCGATCTTATTATAACGGAACTTTGTGATAACTTTCTGAAGATGAGTGACAGCTTTTTAGTGATTATAACTGAGCAACTGGAGCGAGTCCGAGCTTCTGTGATTAGGTGGAGGTGGGGACTAATTAGCATATTTATGGATTCACGTATACTCAGTGAGGTAAGGGTGCAGAGTTTTGTTCAAGGCGTTGTGAGAAATTAAGAAATAACTTTCATGGGAAAAAAAGTTTAAATATATCATTTTGTTGAGTTTTAAGGGATACATTTATTGACTGCAGGACATTAAAGGGGTCATGAACTGCCTTTGTTTTTTATTTTGTACTGTTCTCTGAGTTCCACTTATAATGTTAAGTGGAGTCAAGATTTTCACATCAAAAAATCATAATTTAGAAGTAATAAGCTATTTTCTGACCAGTTTTTAACCCCCCTCATCAGAACGCTCTGTTTGAATAGGCGTGGCTGATTGTAGACTCAGAAGTATACACCCAATGATATGATTGGCTAACACTTGTGTATGTTTGACAGCCTACGTCCTTCACAGATGAACGCTGGCGTGATTTAAGTTAAAAACACACAAATACTCAATGCATATCAAACGATCTGTAATAAAAGACAAAGCAATAGTGACCACGTAATAAAAACAGTTACTCACACTTGTGATTAACCTTATTAGGAAGATCTTGCTCCATTTCTAAACATTGTAATATGAAGGTTGTTTCTTAGTGTTATTCATTTGCCATTTTTTCCACAGAAACATCTGTTTTATAACATATATTTTTATTACAGCAATAATTCTCTGAAGAAAAGAGATTTTAAATGCCTTCTTCATCGCCACTGTGGTGACTTCCTACCCGGAGTAACCAGCATCCATCTGGTTACTAGCTGTCAGCTTTAAGCTCAGTACCTCGTCACCCCATGCTGTTCTTAAACATATTTTAAAACCTTTTTAGGACTCAGATCAGCCTTTTCCCTATCTACAGTCTTTGAGTAAGACTCTGAACAGCAGGACCTCTGAGTGTACGTGACTCTTAGACTCTTTTAGTCCATGTGTGTTAGCTTTAAGGACATCTGTATGCTAGTGTCCTCATAAAAGATGACAAACTGAACTGAAATGTAACATTTCAACGTTGCAGTTTATCACTTCTTGGAAAATGGAACAAAAATATTGATAACTCATCTTAAACTCACCGCTGTGTCTATGTTCTTGTATGAGGTAAAAGTCATTAACAGATATAGAGTGTTGACAGATGATTTGTTTAGTAGACTGTCTTTACAGTATTTTATTGATTTGCCAACATCAGAGAGGGTTTGACTATCATTCACACAGTTTGAGTCAAATTTTAATCACTGTAACCCTAATAAAAAATTAATCGGATACATTTTTTGTAGAAAAATTATCAACATTATTACTTAATTGGGTTATGCCAGTGTTTCGTGATGCACAAATTATTATGATTTAATTTGTTCTTTTTTGTAAAAAAAAAAAAAAAAAAAAGTATCCCCACAGTACTGGCTTAATTGGGTTATTCTAGTGTTTTTGTTTAGGGAAATGTGCATAACAACAGAATAACATAACTATAAAAAATGATTAAATACAAAATAATGAAATATTTTTTATTACATTTATTTATTCATGATTTGCAACATTTTGATAACCAATACCATATATTTATTTATTTATGAAGTTGTTATATGTGCATTTCTTAATGTATGTACAGGAATATTTCTATAGCTGCGACGTATGCATGTCTCTTTTTCAGAATAATGGAAAATGATGTGCTTGTAAACATGGTCAGTGATTACTAGCATGATGAATATTCATTGTTTACTCCGAACGTAATCATCAACCACTGGGCTCTTGTCTAAATCAGCATCAGTTTCATGCAGTTTGTAAAGAGCGGCATTCGTAAATATTCTGATTGTTAGAGCACTTTGAGAGGGTGGGACACTGAATTGGCTCTCAGTATGTGGTTACTGATGGGGAAGAGGGTTTAATCATATATGAGGGTATGGAGTGCTTGGGAGGGTGTAATGAAGCAAAACTGATGGAATAAAACCAATAAAGCTGTGTTTACACCACTCTAAAACTGCCCTTAGTTGATGAGTCAGAGTCTCTTACTGATTTGACCTGCTGGGTTTAAATGCTGACTTGCATGTGGGTGTTCAGTTCGCACTCCAGATTAAGTCAAACCGTGTTTCGTCAATAAACTTAAAATAAACTTAAAATTAAATTCAGCTTATAGCACCAACATATACATTCAGATCATATCTGCAGAGGCGTTTTTAGGATCGATTACATGCTGCGTGTTTTCATTTATATCTGATCCGTAACTGAGCCTGTGGTGATCAATGGCTATTGACCTCTAATGCAATAACACCAAGGCAGAAACATTTCAGTTAAATGTATTAGTCACAAAC
>JAUZSZ010000115.1:29005731-29016934 GCA_034780575.1 Labeobarbus marequensis | reverse complement strand
GTATATGTTTATTTATTTATTTTGTAGATGGAGGATCTATCTGGCCAAGATTTGTATCAAAAGAGGCCAAGGCCAGTTGGGCTAAGTGTCACAGACAGAGTCTGGTGGCACAAACAGTGATCAACGAGTGCCAAAGAAGAGCAGTTGGGGTAGATATCGTCACCAAGTTGGATGAAGAAAACAAATCTGTGTTGATTTGGCACACAAAGGTAATAAATCACTGATTTACATGAACAGTAATGCCAAGAATCACAATGATCAGAAACATAGTATGCCATATTCAATTTAACAAATTTTATATTTAAAGTCTCAGTGGTTGCTGCTGTCCTGCTGTTTCCACTTCTGTTGAAGGAGAGTCTGAGATCTCTTTATGTCATCAGTGAGGTGAGTGCATTTTGAACAGTGTATCCATATTTAAATCTATAAATTTTTCTTTTTCAACCCCTTCTCCTGGTTATGATTTCTTCTAAACGTTTGTTTATGGGGTTATTCTGTGGAACTGTTTGTGTCCATGGAGGTTCCACAGTAACATCAGCAAGAATGAGTAAATATTCAAACAAAAATTAAAATTCTGTCGTCATTTACTCACCTTCATGTTGTTTTAAACTTGTATGACTTTCTTTTGTTCTGTGAAAGAAGTTATTTTCAAGAGTGTCACTGAAAATCACTAACATGTTGTTTTGGACCCCAGTGATTTTCATCATATGGACATTCTTTAACATTCTTAAAAATATCTTATTTTGTGTACTGCTTGAAGAAAAAAGTTATACAGGTTTGGAATAACATCAGGGAGAGTAAATGACGACAAAATATCCCTTTAATGGGGTCATATAGTTTTGATTACAATTTGTTATATTTATAATTAATTTTTTTCTCACTGATGTCAACTTATAATATTAGTAAGGGATTCTTGCAACGAAACACTCATAATTTAGTTTTATCATGACCACTTGCCACCCTATCTATTATCCTTATTATATTGATAATATAGTTTACACTGGCTCAGCGTTCTTTTCAAAGCCTCTATTATGACACTTTCAAAAAAAGTCAAAGATTTATTACTGACTCATTTTTTGAATCTTAATTAAAAAAAAAAAATAATAAAATAATAAATTTCACTTTAACTACTGAATATTGTTATATGATAACATTATTTTCTCTTTAGGAACCACATACACCCAACCCTGTGCTGTGCTGATGTGCCTTGGATGCAGAGTCTCTTTTAGAAATAATGATGGAAGGGGAGGAGGAGGTCTGTGAATTAGACAATGTGAACACGGCTCTACACTTCATCTTCAACACTGAATATGCTTCATTGAAAACTGTTTAATGTATCATAATGCCAAAACCAATATGCCACCCATAATGGCTAGTTTTATGATTAAATGAATGTATATGTATATAAATGCATGATGTTGATTATTGTTTATTTATGTGTTTGTTGGTTTGTTTGTAATACATATTTATGTATTAAACAGTTTATGGACAATTATGGTGTTCTGTCTATATAGTGAAATTGGATTAGTAATATATAATAATAACAACAACAACAACAGTAATAACAATAACAATGTTATTGCTATCTAGAAAAAGGTTCAAACAGGAACCCATGTGGGTCATTAATGCACCTTTAAGTGAAGGTTCCAACTAGAACCTTTTCAAAAAGGTTTAAAAATGAACCTTTAATGTTCCCCCACAGTTGCAATTTCCAGGAACCTCAAAAAGTTAATTTTTGAACCTTCTAAGAGTGGGCTTACAACATTCCTTAGTATGTTTCCTGGGTACTCTGTTGATTTTATTTGTCTTTTTATTTCTTTGTTACTATTTTATTTTATTTGTCTTTTATTCTTTGTAAAGCATGTTGGTCAGCCTCGGTTGTGTTTAAATGTGCTCTATAAATAAACATTGTTGCTGTTGTATTTGTTAGACTTTGTGTCATGAGGCCAAAGTTTGATTTTGACAAAAGGTAGGTATGTTTTTGAACTATTTGATTTTTCCACATGGGCTAACCCACAACTGGCATCACAGTACTTATATTAAATGTGTACACTTTAATCAAAGTCTTCATATTAAATGAGTATTCATACTCACTCTGCATTATGATTTGATTGGACCATCAAACCTTTCCAAACTTTAAGTCTGTATGTAAATGTAATGGGAACCCAGAGGAATGTTACGTCTGAGGACGTATTTGATGCGTTTTGTAATTGTGTATATGTGTGTTGGATGTGGTTTTGTTTGCTTTCTATCTCTTTTTCTTTCTTTCCCTCAATATGAAATGGGAATGCCAATCAGCTGTGTTCAATCTGGTGATGACTGGGGTGATTGGATGATGACGGGAGGAAATGGAAATATAAGAAGTGGTGGATCTGTGGAGGAGCTGAGAGAGAGACTTCTTTTCGCCAGGGCTCTTCTTCCTCCTTGTTGCCCAGACTCATGTGTTGTTTGATTTTGGTTGATTTAGTTCTGAGTAAGTGAACTCAGGATTTTGTTGTGTTCTTAAACAGAAAGAGACTCGAAGTTGTTTGAAACCATTTGATTATTATTGTTTAATGTCAACTGTGTTTAATAGTTTTGTTTTATGTTTTTCTTCATGTTAGGGAACGTAGGGGGAGGGTGCCATTTTTGTTTGTACTTCTCTTTTCTCCTTGTTATAGGTAGATAGGAAGGGAAGGAAGTTTTTGTGTACTTTATAATTTTTTGTTTTGTTTTTGCTAGGTAATTTATAAATTTCGGGGTAGTTAGTTTAGTTTTGTTTGTTATTTTGGCCTAGCTCTCCCCTGAAGTCTTTATTCCCTATATGTTTGATATAACACTTTCTGGGAGATTGTTTCTGTTTATTCCTTCATTCAAATTAAAAACATATTAATTTGTCACGAATCTGGTCCGTGCAACTCCATTCATTCACCACCTGAGGTCACTCATTCACCACAATGACTTTTACACCACATACTGTTACCATTCTCTATCGAACTGCATTTCCCATCAGCCACTGCTATGACAGCTGTTCACACTGATCACGCCCACACCTGAGAACATCTCGCAATCACCATCACCCGATCACACACTATATTAACCTGGGACTTCCTCTTGCTCTCTGCCTAGTATTGTTTAGCCTAGCTACATTACCAAGCGTTCTTTGTTATTCTTGATTGTTTTCCTGTGTTTGATTATTGCCCGTTTTCCTGGATTTACCCCTTTGCCTTGCCCTTGTTTGATATTGTACGCTGATCGTCGACCTCTCCTGTTTACTTGACTACGCTTCTGTCTTGCCCTCTATATACCTGTTTGCTGGTTATTCGACCCTGCCTGTTTTGACCATGCCCAAGAATAAAAGCTTGCATATGGATCCGCACGTCTCATGTCTCTTCAACCCCGTAACAATTGGAATCTGGTTGGGAGGCACTGCATTAAGTAATCCTAGTTTATCCCTTTAAAGGAGTAGTCCACACAAAAATGAAAATTCTGTATTATTTACTTAGCCTCATGCCATTTCAAACTCATATGCTGTTATTTTTTTCAGGGAAAATAATTTTCAGGAAGAATTGTTATACTGCTCTTGCCAGTTGAAAGTGCAGGGACCGTCATGCTTCAGAAAAGATGAGATGTGTCAAACCATGTGACTGTACTGTAATAGTTCTTGATATATGAAACAAGCCTGACAGGATGAGACCCGTAATTTAATCATGGGATAAAATCTCCATGTTGAAGCACCTGGGGAAATTCAGGTACTAAAAGACAGCAACTGATTGAGTCAGATCCCATCGGGAGTTTCAGTAATTTGCTTTGTAATAATCAGTCCTGGTTAGGGATGTTTCTCTCCTAAAATATTCATTAAGCGGTGCATGAAGGCTTCATAAAATCATTAATTATGTTGATTTACTCTTTGCTCAGGATATGACTTTGCTCAGGATATGAAAAGGGAAAGAGTTTAGTGGGGGTTTGAACATCTCAGTTATATTTCATTCTAAATTCTAAAGAAAAAACAAACTTTTTTCAAAATATCATCTTTTGTGTTCCACAGAAACAAACTCAGTGAGTCATACAGGTTGGAACGACATGAGAGTTAAACAGTAATGATTGAATTTACATTTTAGGTGGACTATCATTTAAAATCACAATAAAACAGACAGATCTTTTCTTTTGTATTGAGACTTACATCAGAGTGCAATAGACTTTTGAACAAAGAAAAAACATAGGGCATGGACTTGATTCTATGTATTGATTGTTGATTGGTTTTTGAGATGTGGGCGTGGGACTTAAGCGGAGGATGCAATCAGGATGCAATAAAATTGATCAAAGTGACATTTGTTAAAAAAGAACGATGAAAAAAATGATCTGTCTTGTTAAAGTAGATTTTTCCTTTTCCAATAAATGCTCTGACATATTGAGATTGATGGCAGGCTTCACTGTAGGGCCGCATCATAACAAACAACTGTCAATCATCAAAGAAAGACACTAGAAATGTTAAGCGAGTAATTACCGAAAATTATTCCCAGGGTATTTTAATGGAAAACTCATTTTCTTAGCAGCTCACTAAAAGCTTCGACTAAATGAATGTCATATGTAAATGATTGAAGAACATGGATGATGAGGATAAACCTTTAATTGTGCACTAAATATTAAGATAAGAGTTAATGTTAAATTTAGCATTGCAACAGGTCATTACCCTCTGTGTAAAAATGCATATTGCTACCTTAAAAGAAATAGAAAATTAATTTCTTTAATTCAAATTTCACAGGACAATGGTTAAAAACAGCAGTGCTGCAGGCGCCACATTATGGAGTCAGTTAGGTGAGTTTGCCTCTAGGTCTAGTTACAACCTTTAAGTCAATTATTTCCTAGCATTTTCAGTGCATCACACTCAATGGACTTCTTTTAGCTCTTTCTTTGCCCGCAATCAGGTTTCTTTTGAAAACAAGATTTTTTTTTCCTTTGAAATCTTCAGAACTACCTATGGCTCTCTTACTGCTTGTAAAGGAAGCTGCGGCTCTATAGATTGTTATTTGAGTGATTGAACCCAAAGCATTACGCTGCTGATGTCAGGGTGCAATTCAGCGGTGGCTGACAGTACTGAAAACATGCCAAATGCAATGTAGGATTATGTAATCATCTTATTAGTCATTATGATTGATTAAATGCCTCCAGTGGGTTTGATATGACATCTGGTGGGGGTATTTGCTTACATGCCACACTGCATAGCTCTTGTTTTGACCTTTTTACGATTAGCACAAATCCTGACTGAATCAAAGGAATATTTCACCCAATCCTCAACCAAAAAAAAAAAAACACTTACGTTCAGGCCATCCAAGAGGTATTATTTTTTTCTTCAAAAAAACAAAAACAAAAAAAAACGTTAACATCACTTGGTCACCAATGGATCCACTGCAGTGAATGGGTGCCGTCTGAATCGGGATAGAAATATGCACCATTTAACACAGTTTACAAGTGAAAACAGTCCAAAATAGTTCTAAACAAATATGTTGGTTGATTTTGATGAGAGAAAACTTTTTCAATATACAAAGCGTTATTATGAATTTTGGCCAGGAGTTGTGGTTTAAAGTTAAAATGCCTTAATGATGGATTTGTTTCTTGGAAACACGCAGCTTTTCACTTCACAAGACATTAACTGATGGACTGGAGTTGTGTGAATTACTTGTGAATTATTGTGATGTTTTTTATCAGCTGTTTGGACTCTCGTTCTGACGGCACCCATTCACTGCAGAGGATCCACTGGTGAGTAAGTGATGTAATGCTACATTTCTTCAAATCTGTTTACATGAAGAAACAAACTCATCTATATCTTGGATGGCCTGAGGGTGAGTACAATTTCAGCAAAGTTTTGTTTTTTGGTGAACTATTCCTTTAAGGAAGAATTTGATGACCGAGAGAAATCTTATAGAATCAACATTTTATTTAAAGCTCTGGCCCAAAACAGCACATAGTACTAGTATTTCTGTTAGATTAATTTACAGACATCCAATCCTGAATGTGAAGCTGATAATTCACCCCAAAAAAGGGGGACAGAACTGACACATGTTAGTGGTACATTTATATCTTCTGATATAAAAAAAACAAGAGTCTACCTATACTTGCAATCAGGATGCCATAAAATTGAACAAAGTGACATTTGTTACTTTGTTAGAATGATGAAAAAATATCTGTCTCATTAAAGTAGAATACCTTTTCCAAAATGCTCTGACATATTGAGACTGATGGCAGGCTTCACTGTAGGGCCGCATCATAACAAACAACTGTCAATCATCAAAGAAAGACACTAGAAATTATTTCTTGAAGTGAAGATGTCAAGACTGCAAAACACTGATGTGTGTTTACACATTTTTATCTATTTTAACGGCTGAGATTGTCTCCAGGCCAGTATGCATAGTGAATAAAAGAAAGGTGTTTGTGCTTTTGTTCTCAGTGCATTACAATGAGACAGTCTTCGCTAATGTATTTTTTAGTGTGTTATAATTAGTCATTTATAGGGGTGACTAGGACTTGTTGTTTTTTTTATTACAGGGAAAATTCCTAAAAGTTATAACCTTGAAGTCTATTTAAAAATGTCCAATGTTATTGCCAGTGTTATTGTTATTTTTTCAGTGAGGCTTTTTTAAAAAGTTAAACTGTCTAAAGAGTAAAACAAATCTATTTTTCTCAACAAATCTGCTTTTAAAATCTATTATGTAATTATGCAATGCCATTTAACTGTTTTTCATCAAAATTTGAGCTGCAGAACAATTCATGCAACAGTAGCCTGATCCATCCTGATGTTTATGAAAAATAACTTTCCTGAGAGCATGTTCAGCCTTTCAGTTAAAATTAGCCTTAATCTTGCACAAATGTGTGCTAGTGTGGTTTCATTGCGTGTACTTTTTACCTAGGAACTGTTATACAAATATGATATTAGAATTTTCATTTCAAGGGCACGATTATTCTAATTTGAACTACTGTATGTGTTTCCTAAAACAGATTGTAGCTACTGTGACAACTACCCCCGGTGTCCTCTACAGCGACTTGCATTAAAAATACAATGTTTCTTAAGTATTGGAGATAAGGTTGAAAATCTGCCAAAGAAGTAAATATTTACATCTTCACTGTGCATCTGAGGCATAGCAATTTAACTTGTTATTATGTGGGATTTACAAAGTCATTTTTTAGAGTTGCACATTGCAGAATGTGCAATCCTGTGTATTATTTGTGAGGATTATGATAAGTCTATGTTTAGTGCCTTCTTTGAAAGACCATGTTTATACTTCAGCATGGCAATCAGAGAGGGATTGGCCCTCAGGAGAACCATCGCTCTCTTCCTCTTCCCTTCCTCTTTTACTTTCTCTCTCTCCTTCTTTTGCTCTTCATCTCTTTTTGCTTCATTTTTACCCAGCGCTGCTC
Source organism: Labeobarbus marequensis (assembly GCA_034780575.1). Lineage (NCBI taxonomy): Eukaryota > Metazoa > Chordata > Actinopteri > Cypriniformes > Cyprinidae > Labeobarbus > Labeobarbus marequensis. The sequence continues at coordinate 29,009,542 of JAUZSZ010000115.1, read as the reverse complement.
TTTCATCTGCCATCTCAGTTATGAATGTTTTATGCATAAGTGAGATGGAGAAACTCAGAGAGACAGTAAACAGCAGGTTGTTGACAATGTGAGAGAAGATGAGACTATTTTGCACTTTCAAAAATCAGTCCAGATCCCCTTGTTTCCCAGAAACAGTAGTGTCGTCTTTCACAGAACGCAAAAACTATCTGCTAAAACATGAAAGACATCATGCTTAGAATGGTGCATGTCATGAAGTAGCATCAGGAAATATGGTTACATTGGTACTAAGGCAAAATGTGATTTTTCTGGAAATGTACTTTTTTTTTTAATTATTAAAAATCATGTAACTATAAATGTATTTAGAAGGGGACCTTTGTCACTACCATGAAAATTTTGAACTTTAAAAAAAAATCTATTCTTTCACTTATTTGACCATTTTTGAGACACCACTGATCTATTTCTATGCCTTTTGCATTAAAAAAGCATGACATACTGTTATTTTGAGTCACTTTGACCCAGAAACACATTTTCCAGCATATGCAAAAAAAAAAGTCTTTGCATCCCAAAGATATAAATATGTATTAGCTGTCATACCGTTAATGTTGGGAAAACTGTCTCTAAAGATTGCAATTTTAGATGTTCAATTAAGACATCAACAACAGGTTACAATTAAAAACAACATATAAAATAAAAAAAATTTGAACATGCATGTATTATATATAGTGTTTCATACTAATACTTTACATATTGGTACAAAAAATGTTTCATACTTAAGCTGTTGTTAATGTTTTAATTCAATATATATAAACTATTAAAGTCATGAGAGACTTAGAAACATTTTGAACAGTAGTGTATTTGATGGTAAATACTATCACGCTTATAGGCAGATTATATAATAATATAATTTTTTTTTTTAGTGATGGTTCTTAAAGGGGTTATTGTAGGGGAATTGAGGGGGCATTTCATGAGCATCATGACCTGTGATCGGTGTAATTAGTGAATCAAGCCAGAGACTAAACAATCAGCTTCACAATGTTCCTCTTAGTTAGTGTGAAAATCATCTATTAAATACAGAAAGCGATCAAAGATTGTTCTCATTATAATCGTTGGAGCTGTGAGTTCAAGATCAGTGCTAGTCTAGTGATTTGATCTGTATTTTTGCCAAAACTCCTGTAATAATAACCAATGCCAGTTGCACTGCTCAACAAGTCTCTTAATTACAATGTGTTTTCTCTGTGTAGAATTTCTCTGAAGTTTTCGTGAGACTGTGTGGGACTGCGACCTTTGATGCAACAGGAGTAGATCTAAATCTAATGCTAAAGTCGACACTCTTCACCATAAGTTCATTTCGGCTGCTGTTACAGTAAAAAGCAGTAAAAGTTTTCGAGAGAGTTCCACATGTCACACTCATTTCATATGCAAAAATGTTAGCCAATCACAGCAGTGAGCATTTACACTGAAGTCTAGCAGCAGACACGCCCTTTCCAATAGAGCGTTCAACTCAGAGGACTAAATTCAGGGTAGAAAATGACTATTTATTTCTAAATTATGACTGTTTTTGATGATAAAAACATACTGAGATTATAAGTTTACCTCAGGAAACATAAAATAATTTAAAAATGTATTCATGACCCCTTTAAAATCACGATCTGCTTCTCTCTAGAGTTTATTTTTTTAGCTAACTACCTTCAAGCTGTGGACATTGAATACTTTTCCTGAGGTAACTATAATATTAGGTGACAAGTTGTTTACATCTTTGATGTCTTCCTGCTGCTGAAACACTGATTACATGAGAGACGATGCATTTGATATTTATTTTTCTTGCTGTAACTTGTAGTGAAGCGGCGGGCTGATGGGGGAGAGAGTGTTATACTACCGCCGTCTGAATCGACTAAGCAGCTACAGCGATTTGTCACACCACATTAGAGAGCATTAAAACAACATTTATTGTTTGATTTTCCTCTGACCTTAATAGTTTGTGTGCCCCATTTCAGCATGGATTGTTTTATGAACCTGTCACAATCTAATCAGGCTTTCCAAAGAGGCTGTTACTGAAGGATAGAGCAGCACAAACTATACTGGAAGTGTGAACAACCCCACAACCTGCGACTAAATGCTGTTTTATGTGAAGATGATGTTTCCATAGAAGTTGAGTTCATAGAAAGGGTAGAAAATGGCCATGTAGAATCTATCTATCTATCTATCTATCTATCTATCTATCTATCTATCTATCTATCTATCTGTCTATCTGTCTATCTGTCTATCTATCTGTCTGTCTGTCTGTCTGTCTGTCTGTCTGTCTGTCTATATGTCCCTTTGAAAAATGGGGCTCAGTTGTTTCAGTTCATTCAACTAACAGCATACGAAACAGCAGGGTTTATGTAAATAAATAATCTACAACCTGCTTATTGTCCAAACTTCTCTGAACAAATGCCTGTCACAGTCTGACACTTCTTTATACCTCTAAACGACTGATGTGTCAGGAAAGTTTTATTTGAGAAGCGATATGACTATGAGGCAAAAAGTCAAGTGATCTTGACATGCGAAGCTGCTGCCGCCGTGTGCTGCTGTGAACATGAACGCGTGATCTTTGTTCACCTGTATTGCCCTTCCATTCCAGCAGTGATGAGTGACAACAGGCTTCAAGTCCTCAAACATATTGATGATGCCAGATATTTCGATTTTGACATTTCTGATATCTAAAGCTATTCGGGTTCATGACTTTATAGACTTTGAAGTAAAAAAAGAAGTAGATTTGCATTTCCAAATAGAAATACTAGTGCTTTCAAAGCAGTAAAAGAATGTTAGTTTTATGTCCATTCATTTTATTTATTTGTAATTTGACTGCACAGTTACACAGCATTATTTCTCGTAATTGTGACTTGATTTCACAAGATTTTTAGTGTTTTTGAAAGAAATCTCTAATGCTCATCAAGAATGCGTTTATTTGAATACAAATACAGTAAAGACACTAATATTTCTTTACAATTCAAAATACCTGTTTTCTGTTTGAATTAATTTAAAATGCAATTATTTATTATTGCCATTTATTGTTATTTACCATTATTATTGTCATAGCAAAGCTGATTTTTCAGCATCATTACTTCAGTCTTCAGTGTCACATGATCCATCAGAAATCATTCTAATGTGCTGATCTTGTGAAAAAATTATTTTCAGTGTTTAGTTTAACAGATTAGTTTTTGCTTATTAAATTTGTGGAAACCATGATACATTTTCTGGATTATTTTAAGAATAGAAAGTTCAGATGTTTATATGCAATGGATCATATATTTAGAAATAAATTTATATATTAGAAATGTTATTATATTATATATTTTAACTAGAAATGTCTGTATGATTATTAATTCTTCTAAAATTTTAAAATCTTTACTGTCACTTTTGATAATTGTAATTTGCAGAGACCATGATACATTTTTCAGGATTATTTTACGAATAGAAAGTTCAGCTGTTTATACAAAATAGATCATATATTTAGTGTAAAATTTGTGATATATTAGAAATGTTATTATATATTAGAAATATAAATATTTATATGATTACAAATCCTTGCAAAATTATAGTCTTTACTGTCACGTTTGTTAATTATAACGTGTTTTTGCTGAATAAAATCTTTTTTAATTAATCACTCCAAGCTTACAAACGGTAGTGTATATATATATATATATATATATATATATCACAATGAGTTAAAATCTCACAATATGACATTTTTATTTCAAACTTATTTTAAATACCTGTTTTATTTATTTATTTATTTATCAGTACAGTCCTTAGCACTGTAATAAAAAGAAAGAAAAAAAAACTTTGG
>JAUZSZ010000115.1:28753496-28764273 GCA_034780575.1 Labeobarbus marequensis | reverse complement strand
ACGTTCAATATCGCTTTTGTAGAGGTCAACTGAGGAGGAAAATTATTCTACACACACACACACACACACACACACACACACACACACAAACAGGAGCAAGCAGCGCAGCAGCCTGCTTCTTCTGCTGTGTGTGACTGCAATGTTAACAGGATCTTGTCTGTCCATCCTCATCCACCACTTCCCCCACACACAAGTGTGAGCTCACTGTAGGATGAGCCTGGTGATTTGCAGAAATCCTATTGGTCAACAAATGATAATGGCGTCCCTGTGGCCGGCGGTTCAGCGTGGATGATCACTGATGTTGGTTGTTGAATTGCACATGTAGATACCAATGTTTATTTACTATCTGCGTTGTTTTAGCAGCTGATTCAACGAAGGAATTATGCAAATTGTGGACACGACACAAACACAACCAAAAATTTAATCCTGAATACAATTTCCAAGAGTACATGTTCTACCTCATCATTATGAAAATAATCACAGTATTAAACAGAGGGTTCAATTGAAAATTCTTTCACCCTCATGTTATTCTAAAAAAATTGTTTATGCTGATTTGTTTCTATGTAATGAAAGTGGAAGAGCTCTCAAGATAAAAAAAAAAATGAATAAAAGCATGTTAAAACAAAGTTTTACAAAGTATATATATAAATAACGCATGTTTCACCATCCACATACATTTTATGAAGAAGAGCACATCCTACATAAAATCTCCCTCTTCGTAAAAAGAAAAGAATCAAGGAGATTTGAAACATAAAAAGTAAATGACAGAAATTTCAGGTTTAGGTAAAATGCTCATTTAATTTAGTTGACAAGATTCATCATTGTCCTCAATATAGACTAAACATAATTTGTTTTAGTTTTTTGTTTTGTTTTGTTTTTTGCTGGCTATAATTTTTTTTGACAATTCAGTTCAGTTTAAAGTAATTTATTGACATGATTGTGTGTACAGCATTGCCAAAGAATTATACAGAGTAATGACAAGAAAACAATAACAATAAAAACTGTATTAGGTGCTAGTAATGAATAAAATCAAGAAAAAAATATGTATGAATGAATACAATCAAGATAAAAAAAATAATAATTTATCATAAAAACAGATATTTATCAAGGCATAATGGAGAAAAACAAAACAGTAATATTATGTACAATGATTTTCTTTGCTTATATTGATAAAGGAAATAGTTGGTTTCTGAGAATGTGCAGCTAAAAAAAATGATATTAAAATAATTAATTTCTCTCTGTGTCCTTTTCCTGTTTGTCTCTGTGTCCTTTTTTTAAAAGACAGAAAATAAAGCTAAATATTATGAGAAGAAAATATTTAATTAAATAGAAAATTTAAAGAAAATTATTTGTGTCTGTTCAGTATAGGTCTTCTGCTGCTGGCCAAACCTCTGGACAGAGAGACCATTGACCAGTATCGCCTCATCGTCACGGCATCTGACGGCCACCCAGGAGGGGTGAGACTGCACCCGTCCCACAAAATCAGCACTATAACACTGACTGACAGCTGCTCAGATTCAAGTGTCTGAACTCTTCACAACCTCTTTTCTTATCTTTCATATAATATGTTTTATGCCATATTCTCATGTTGCTTTAAATCCATGTCTTCCTAAAAAGCAATTACAAGCAAAGCTTGGAAAAATTTTGTATTTCTATATAATTTAGTATTCATTAGTTTATTACTTTTGCATAGTCATTGCTGTCAAAAACTCTTCAAGGATGTTCTGTAATGAGACTCGATGCACATCCTGCTCAACACATTCACCTTTTTAAAAGAACATTTACTTGTATTATCAGCTTAGCTTCTCTAATGAGAGATCTTCAGCAAACAGAGAAACGCTGGAGTGCTAAATGACTGCATTAAGCTCATTTATCAAACACATCTGTAGAGCTGATGAAGAGAGAGTTTTCAAGGAAGACAGGCACGTTAAAAGCATTTTGAGACAGAAGGACATGCCTTCATCTTTCCCTGCGCAGTGTGATTGGGCAAAATGACTTTCATCTGGTCAAACAAGTCCATTAAATCATTTACATTTCAGATCATGGTCATAGAAAGTGCAAAGCGGTTAATTAATCAATGTAATTTACCTGACCTCCACCTCTTAAAGCATGATAATGATATCTAATGAAATATTCAGTGCAGCTCACATTCTTGAGATCAAACAGGCTTCAGTGGGGTTCAGCACATTCGTACTGCACTTGTCCTTCAGTCTGTATGTGTGTGTGTGTGTGTGTGTGTGTGTGTGTGTGTGTGTGTGTTTGATGGTGTCGATCCCTCTTGACAGAATTGTAAAAAAAAAAAAAAGAAAAAAAAATTGTAGTGCACCTGAACATGTTTTTGCCAAACAACATCTCCGTCTATAACTCCATAATACCCTTTCCAGAATTTTTTTTTTGGTGAATTAATTTTTCATGCACATCCCACTGGGATTTAAACTCTACATGCTGATCTTAACTGATCGGTTGAATTTATATTCATCACTGTGTGCTATTAAACTTTTAAGCCCCAGGAACTCAATTGCTTATGATTTAATTACATCTCTGCAAATGTGTTTCTGGAATAGAGTCAGAAACTAAACGGTGACACTATTTGTTTTTTTAACAGAGAAGTCATTTTCAATATTTAAAAAGGCAACAAAAAAGACTGACAGACAGCAGCAGGGTGAATGTCAGAGTGAATGCTGTGAAAGGTTCAGGGTTTGACAGCAAGTGCGCACTGAACTCCAGGGTTCAGTAAAACTGTCAGGACTGTGCTTTTTTTGTAGATTTATAGGCAAACAAACAATTCCTCTCAAAAAAGACCTTCATATGAATATTAAAGCATAAATGGTTTTATTTTTTAATTTATTATTTCTATTTTATTCTCTTTCCAGTTTAGTTTTTGCTTTTAGTTTTCATCATAATTATTATTATTAGTATTAGTAGTATTTTTTATTTTTATTTTTTTTAGAAAAAAAAAAAGGTTTATGTTTTAGCGTTTTAGGGGTGCAGAAGTGAATGCTGGAACTAGTATCATTAAAGATATTTAATGACATTTTATTTCTCAACTATTTCTCAGCTTTTTAGTGCCTTGAACATTAAACTAAACATTACAAATTAACTAAAGTTAATTAGCTAGTTTTCTTTTAGATTTTATTTCCATTTTATTACTAATTTGTCTTCCTAATTAAGACTAGTAATTTTGTTTTTAGTTAGGTGTGTTGTAAAGCTGTACAATATGCCATTTGCCAAACAGAAATAAATAAATAACTAAATTGCATTATTATTGTTATTATTACATTATTATTTTTAGTCAACTAAAATTAATTTTATTTTAAATTTGGAGTCATGAAAATATATGCTAGTTTAGCTTTAGTTTTCCTGTTCGTTTTTCATTTGGATTTTGGTTAAGGACAATGTTTTCATGTAATTTTTGTTAACACTGCCGTAATCATAATCATTCTTTGTTGCCATTCAGCAATATTCTTACCAAACATTTATTACCCTAACCAACCTAAAAAAAACATTTATAAGATAGTAAAATCATTTTGTTTCAGGACCAACAAGAATGTTGATCCGGAACCTTGTCTTTCTTATATATTTAATTAATTCCTGATGATATTTAATTAATCTGTCCTTATTTGTAGATTTCTACGGCCACTGTCAGCATTGTCATCACAGACGTTAATGACAACGACCCCAGCTTCGACCTCACTCTACCCAGAAACCTGACTGTGAGGGAGGAAGAGGCCAATGTGTTCGTGGGTCAAGTCAGGGTAAGTTCCATATGAAGTATCCTTTTTTGGTGAGTTTGCAGTCTTCTGAGGGTCTCGTGAGGTTCCCACCTGCCGCCCCTTCAACTGTCATGCCGCACAGATCTTCAGACATAACTTTGTATTGTTCTCTAATTAAGTCATGGTAAATTAGAGTCATTAGTCACCTTACAGTCAGTCCCTGATGACTGCTTCTGTTCCGCCCTGCCAAGCGGTTGGATTTTTAATTAGCGTGTTTGATTAATCATGCTTTGGTTGGTTAGAAAGATAATCAATGAAAGATGCGTCAGGCTTTCATTCACAATGCCGTGTTGTCATCATGCGTGTCTTTACCGCTCATTTGTTGCTCTGTGATGTCTTGATCACTGAGTTCGGTGCCGATGTGATTGACAGGCATAAGATGACGCGACAGTGCCTTTGTGAGTCAATAAAATTGCGACTGAAATCATTTAGTGCGGGCTGACCTCATGTGGCATGATGTTGTTTTCCAGAAGTAACAACTAAACATCTAAAATTTTGTTTTTTGAACAAGTTGGATCCCTCTCTATGAACTGTTCTCTTTGTTTTCGTCTTCTTTCTTTTCAATTCATGTTTTTTGTAGATTTATATACGCAAACTAAAAAGTCCTCCCTAAATGATGTGCAAAGATCTTCATCTATACATAATTAATAGTTGCATAAAGGTTTTTTTTTTTGTTTGTTTTTTTTTTTAGATTTTATTTCTTTTAGATTTAATTTTATTGTCAATCTCTCTTTCCAGTTTAGCTTTTGTTTTCACTTGATTTCAGTCATTTATTCATTCATTCATTTTTTTAGCTTAAGTGTTTTAGGACCTTAAGTGTTTTTTTTTTCAGCACAGCGTAGTGTTACTACTTTTTAGTGTCTTAAACCAAACATTAAATATATATATATATATATATATATATATATATATTTTTTTTTTTTTTTAAACCAGGTTAAATGTTGATTATTAATAACTTAAACCCTTTATATGTAAACCTTCGTCGGTTGCACAAATCTGCCATGTTTGTAGTTTTTTAATGCTTTTTATTCGTGTTTGTAGTTCTGAAGCCAATCCTTCTTCAAAGCACAATGGATTGTGGGCAATATTAGCCATTAGAGTGTGCACAGATCCACACTTCAAAAATCTACCTGAAATAGTAGACCATCTGGGGACTTTTGGCATACTCTTTTTAACATGTTCTATTCTCACATACTGTTTAGCATGGATAGTATGAACACGGGGATGCAGAGTCAGGGTCAGATATAGGCTGCTTTTAATTTTATTATTATCATTATTTGTAGTATTATATTCTTATGTTTGATTGATTGATTGATTGATTGATTGAGGTGTTGGAGTTGTATAAAAAAGTCCAACACAACGGTAGTAAATCTGAAATCAGCACATTGCTGGGAACAGTCAGGGTTCCCCACTAGCAAAATGTCTTAATAAACTGCTAAATGTGGCTAAAAGAATGTATTTTATAAGAGGCAGCATGATTATATACTTTCTGAAACAGTCAGAAGTTTGCCTGTGATGTCTGTATATAGGCAGCTTGCTATGTTATGCAAAATAGCAATTTTGCAGTTATTATTAGGTTTTGAAAGGATAAAGCATTGGCTTTGTCTTACTTGCCCTCGATGAGTTCACATGCATTGTACATTTCTGGTGCACAACTTGGATTTGGAGGTACATTAGGAGGAGGATTGCATCCTGGAGGTACCATCCAAAACTGTGCCATGTGCTCACAAGATTTGTCAATTGTTCCGTTAGGAAATCTGCAGTCATTTGCTGTGCTATTGTCACAAACCCCTTAAAAATGTCAACCGAATTAAAAAACAAAATATAGAATAGAGAAACATTAGACATGCAGTTGAAAAAGTTAAACTATGTAATTAGAAAAAAAAACCTTAACTTATACTAGATCAGGTTGCAGACAGCAAGTCACCAGATAATTTGAATAAACAAATAAACATTCAGGCAGAGTTTTATATACTGACCTTTTAGTAAAGGTCCAACAAACAGATAAAAACAAATTTATTTATCATTATAATTTTATGCCAAGAGATATCAGATCTGTACTCACCACATTGTCCCTCAGTATTTCCATGGAAGTAAGAGAATGGGAGTTTGACAAAAACAGCTTGATTACTGACTAAAATCTCAACTTTAATATCAGATATATTCACAAGCACTGTAATGTCAGTAGTGGTGATGATTGTATCTCCCAGTTGGATTGTTGGCTTCATCTCAACATTGTTAACATAAACCTGTGGGAAAAAAGGCATTCTGGAGTCATGATGAAATCTACTATGTTGTTTTGCACTGGTTCTCAACTGGTGGGTCGCAGTCCATTAAATTGATCTAAAGTATATTTTGACAGTTGTGGACAGCAGAGAATAACAATGCTAAATGATGTGCTAAAAGCAAATGATAATGAAATGCAGCTATCCATATTATGCATATTTAAGAAAGCAAACTAAGCAATTTTACCACATTTAAAAGGGAGGAGAAATGATTTTCCAAACAAGGCTGATGCTAACATGGATGTTATGTGGCCTACTTTCATTGTTAATGAAGGTTGGTCATTCAAGAGAAAAAATTTGCAAGGTAAAAGAAAATACTACCCATTACATCATTACATTAAATATGGGTTCAAATGAAATGAGAATACACATGGCTTGTGTGGTCAGTTGCATTTTATGCAATGAACAACTGGCAGCTAAGTGCACAAAAAAAAAAAAAAAAAAAAAAAAAATTCACTTATCTAACGCCAGATGTTGTCAGTGATTCAATGAAAATGAAATTAAGTATGTATGTTTTACATTTTGTTTGTGAACAGATTACTGTGAAAGTCGTGACACTCACCTGGACCACTTCAGTGTCACTTGTCAGCTTGATTTTATAGGATTTGTAGTTCACAATCACATACTTAGGGCAGGCTAGATTTTTTTTTACATTACAATAATAGTTTTTAGCATGGACACTGATATTGTATCTTGGAATGATTTCTTGGAACAAAACATAAGTGCAGTTTCCATGGAAAGTGTAATATTTTCCATCAAAGGTTTTGTAATGAGGGTCCCCCCAGCTGTTGCATCTACCTTTTGTATTAGAAAAAGTTAAATACAATGCATTTCCAGTGCATGCATATATATATGCATGCACTGGAAATGCATTGTATTTAACTTTGTTTTAAATCTTTTTTAAATCTATACACACACACACACACACACTACCGGTCAAAAGTTTGGGATCAGAAATTATTATTATTATTATTATTATTTTTTTTTTTTTGAGAATTTAAAGAAATTAATACTTTATTCAGCAAGGATGTGTTAAATTGATAAAAAGTGGTAATAAAGACATATTATTAGAAAAACAAATCTATTTGGAATATGCTGTTCTTTTTAACTTTTTATTCATCAAAGAATCCTGAAAAAACTATCAGAGGTTCCAAAAAAAAAAAAATTAATTAATTAAAAAAAAAAAAAATTAAGCAGCACAACTGTTTCCAACATTGATAATAAATCAGCAAATTTATAATAAATCAGAATGATTTCTGAAGGATCACGTGACACTGAAGACTGGAGTAATGGCTAATGAAAATTCAGCTTTGACATCACAGGAATAAATTATATTTAACAGTTTATTAAAATAGAAACCCATTATTTTAAATTGTTAAATTAAATTATTTCACAATATTACTTTTTTTTTTTTGTATTTTTGATCAAATAAATGCAGCCTTGATGAGCATGAAAATTTTACTGATCCCAAACTTCTGACCGGTAGTGTGTATATGTGTGTGTGTGTGTGTATATATGGTATTTAACTTAAATTATCACTAAGAATAATATTAATAATATACCAATTTCATAGTTTAAACTCACATACTTGGAACAGCAGCCATTGTTATAATAGACTTTCTCAGGTTTATGTCCATTGACACAGTCTGGTATGATTGCATCTGTTGGCTCACACTGTATAGGGATTAAGATGCAGTTAAACATGTACTAAAGTAGCAACAACAACAACAAACAACAACAAAACTTAATAAACTTAATCTTTAAAAAAAAATAAACTTAATAAAACTTTTTTAAAAGCTGACTAAACGTTCCTTAGAAAGGGCATGATTTCAGGTCTCATTCATGTCTAAAGCCCAAAAATTTGTGGAACAAGCTACACACTGGAAACAGGCTTAGGGATGTGTTCTAAATACTGGCAGTAGAAAGCACCACTAATACTTTAAGAAAACTAATAAATGCTAGGCCACCATTTAGCCCAATAGTACATGATGTGCATTTCTTTTCTGATTTGGTTACCTTTTGGGAACATGTGGTAGGATTACTGCTGGGTGTAGTTGTAGATGTTCTGTTTACTATCTGAGGTCCAGGTGGTGTGGAGTTGGGTGGTGGTTCTGTGTGCACAGTAAACTTGGTTGAAGAAATAATAGCTGATGATGTTGATGCAACTGTAGTCCATGCAGTGGAGATAGTGGTTGATGACACCGTAGGTTTTGTTAAAACAGTTGTAGAAGGTGTTGTTTCTGCAGATGTAGCTATTAAAGTAGTTGCTGTAGTAGTGGAACTGGTTGTAGATGTCTCTTTTGATGTTGGTGTTGTAGGAGTTGTAAAAGGTATTGTTTCTGTCTCTGTAGATGTTGCTGTTACAGTAGTTGTAGCACTGGAAGTGGTTGTGGGTGTCTTTGTTGATTGTGTTGCAAAAGTTGTAGTAGGTGGTGTTACGGTCTCTGTAGATGTTGTTGTTAAAGAATGTGTAGTGGTGGAAGTGGTTGTAGATGTCTTTGTTGATGTTGTAGGAGTTGCAGGAGTCACAGAGGGTGTTGTTTCTGTTTCTGTAGATGTTGTTACAGTAGTTGTTGTAGTGGTGAAAGTGGTTGTAGGTGTCTCTGTTGATATTGTAGGAGTTGCAGAAGGTGTTGTTTCTGTCTCTGTGTAGATGTTGTTGTTACAGTAGCTGTTGTAGTAATGGAAGTGGTTGTAGGTGTCTCTGTTGATGTTGGTGTTGTAGATAGTGTTGTTCCTGTCTCTGTAGATGTTGTTGTTGTTGTAGTAGTACTTGTTGTAGTAGTGGAAGTGGTTGTAGGTGTCTCTGTTGAAGTTGGTGTTGTAGGAGTTGCAGAAGGTGTTATTCCTGTCTCTGTATATGTTGTTGTTGTAGTAGTTGAAGTGGTTGCAGGTGTTTCCGTTGATGTTGGTGTTGTAGGAGTTGTAGGTGGTGTTGTTTCTGTCTCTGTAGATGTTGTAGTTAAAGTAGATGTTGTAGTGGTGGAAGTGGTTGTAGTTATCTCTGTTGAAGTTGGTGTTGTAGGAGTTGCAGAATGTGTTATTCCTGTCTCTGTATATGTTGTTGTTGTAGTAGTGGAAGTGGTTGTAGGTGTCTCTGTTGAAATTGGTGTTGTAGGAGTTGCAGAAGGTGTTGTTCCTGTCTCTGTATATGTTGTTGTTGTAGAAGTGGAAGTGGTTGTAGATGTCTCTGTTGAAGTTGGTGTTGTAGGAGTTGCAGAAGGTGTTGTTTCTGTCTCTATAGATGTTGTTGTTACAGTAGATGTTGTAGTAATGGAAGTGGTTGTAGGTGTCTCGGTTGATGTTGTTGTTGTAGGAGTTGTAGGTGGTGTTGTTCCTGTCTCTGTAGATGTTGTTGTTGTTGTTGTTGAAGTGGTTGTAGGTGTTTCCGTTGATGTTGTTGTTGTAGAAGGTGTTGTTTCTGTCTCTGTAGATGTTGTTGTTACAGTAGATGTTGTAGTCGGGGTAGAGGGTTGAGGACAGCAACATACACGTATTTCATAATTGAAACAAACTGGTATCATGTGGTCTACATTTTCATAATTTGAACACATCAGGCCATAGGATGTATTGCAATGCACGGTTTGCCGCAACTTTTTCAAGGATGTATTTGGATAATCCACTGCTCTGCATTCAATTTCTTCTACTTTCTGACAGCTCGTGTTTTGTGAAGCCAGCAAAGCATCAATGGATTCGGTCTCCAGTCCTTTGGGTTCTTCACTAGGTAGGTTGTTGTCCGACCAGTCTGACCACTTACAACCATAGGTGGGGTTACAAGATATTGTAGGTGTTGTTGTTATAGTAGTTGTTGTAATGCTGGAAGTGGTTGTAGGTGTCTCTGTTGATGTTGTAGGGTTTGCAGACGGTGTTGTTTCTGTCTCTGTAGATGTTGTTGTTACAGTAGTTGTTGTAGTGGTGGAAGTGGTTGTAGGTGTTTCTGTTGATGTTGTTGTTGTTACTGTAGAAGGTGTTGTTTCTAGACAAGATGCAACACACTTCATTGTTCTCTCATTCAGATATGGCTTATCTGAAGGACAGTTAGGGAAACATCCTAGTTGAACAAGAAAAGCAAAGCAGGAATAGAAAAAAAGGAGACATGGTAAATTTGACATCACTTTGCAATAGCAAAGCATATTACTATAAGAAAAAATTTAAATGACGGAGGCCACAAAGTGAGCTACAGCAAAACAGAAGTACACAATGAAAGTTTTACACAGCAGGGGACACTTTGCATTTAATTCTTTTCTGCTCAAAATGGCATGAGCTCATATTTTCACATGGCATGTTGCTGCTTCTATAGATATCGGTATGTATTTTACAAACTATAAATGTATTTTTTTGCTAGTTCTTGTGAACTGAAATATATGAAACCTAAAATAAATATTCTGTTATTGAAAAAATTGCATAGTTGTGATATATGACAAGTGTTGAGCATGTCTGTCTTTGGCTCAGCCAAAGTGTAAAAAGCACATTTAAATCTGTCAGTATGTGATGTCACTGTACATTCTAATGTAGAACCGTACTTCCAGAGGCACAAAAATAACAATCCCACATGTGGCACAGTACATCTCAAATGGAACGTGGAAATTACCTCTTTGTTATGTCCCGCTTTGACTTAATTTTCCAATCAAAAATAGGCCAACACATAAATGAAAACTGTTTTCAGTGTGAAAACTCAGAATGCAAATGATCAAAATAGATGTTAGTTGCAGCCTTTGA